>CAUYQG010224615.1:0-53368 GCA_963574415.1 Tarsius wallacei | reverse complement strand
CATTTGCCTGGAAACTCATTTTCCATCCTTTATCTTTGAGTCTGTGTGTGTCCCTGTTAGTGAGATACATCTCCTGGGGGCGGCAACTAATTGTGTCATGGTTTCTTATCCAGTTTGCTATTCTGTGTCTTTTTAGTGGTGCATTTAGTTCATTCATATTCAGGTTGATTATTGAAATGTGATTGTTTATCCCTGTCATTAGATTCTTATATAATTTTTTCTTTGCTTGTTTTCTTTTGGCTTTGGGATTGAAGTATGTGTGTGTTTTCAAGTTTCTTATTGCTGCAAAGTCTACATTATTACCATTTAGCCCTTTAAAGAAAATGTTTGCCGACCTCTACAATAAAAGATACTACAACACTACAGTATTCTGCAGTGGTTTCTTAAGTCAAACCTAGTTTTAGTGAGAGGTTGTTCTTCATTTTCTTATTGCCTATCAATGCAAAGTACACATGCAAATAAAACACAATTTGACATTTTATTTCAGTCCTTTGTTCTAGTCACTGTGACTCCCAGTACATTTCTTTGGACACAGTCTGTATGAGTTGATGAAATTCAGGATTAATTTTGGGAACTGATGAAACACGGCTTCATTTGGCATTCCTGCACTTCACGATTCATGCTTTCTTTGCCACTGGACTTTATTTAGAGTATTTTGTTGGCTCATAATAGCTACAAGGAATTTATAGGAAGACTACGTCGTCCATTCTCTCTTATACCAATATTGTTTTGTGGCATGAAAAGAGGAAAATAGATGTCCATTTACTCCTAAAACTAGAATCTTCATATTGCCAGTTTTTTCTCTGTGTAAGGGAGAGGACTGGTATAGCTGACTCTTAAGGTCACTGCATCGTTCTCAAATTTTTAGATTAAGAAGGTCACAACTAAGAGGGGAGCCCTCTTTGGCAAGAAAAATACAGAATTTCTTCCAGTTTTTCACAATTATTTTCCTATTATTTCCAAAGGAAATTTACTTTTATTTGATTGATCCACTTTCTTTAAGCTTATCATCTTATTTTAGTTTTAAATCACTCTACTTCTTTGCCCCACTACCATGTGCAAACTACCTAATTCCAGAAAAGTTTTAAAGCACCTGGGTTCTCAGGCAGAACTGTTCCTTTTATTCTTTTTCTCTTGCTCATTATGCAACAGAGACTTCTATGAAAAACCTAAAATTAATCAGGGCAGTAAATATACAAGAAGCTCATTTTCATATTCTAATGAATAAATACAGGTCTGGATTTTCAGGGAATAAATGGAGAACACTTTATGAATCAGCTCAATACTTAACATTAACAACAAAAAGTAAATTGAAAAAAAAAAAAAAAACAGAGGAGATGACTTGCATCCTGGGAGAATGTCGCAATGCTACCTAAGAGTTATTTAGGGAAGCCTAGGATTAATATATTTTATTTTTTTAGCAAATAGTAAATATTACTATGCTGAAGACTGTGTTAATTGTTGAAAATTATAGAAAGATACTAAATCTGTTCTCAACAAATTCACAGTCAAATGGTAAAAAGTGTATTCCTGGTTGAAAAACTGTCACAATGATGATATATGCATTTAGAAAATGAATGTGGAATAGAAAAAGGAGAGGAGATTTGAAGGAGTAGGCAGGGGCTAGATTTTGACTATATAGGCCAATCAAAGAAATTATGGTGTATAGAGAACAGAGAGGTTTTGAGAGTTATAGATCAAATTGAGAGTAAATAGTCAGGGAGACAATATTTAAATAAAGTGTCTAGCTAGAGACAGAAAAATTACACTTACGGTCTTTTAACACATTTTTGCTTTAAATATTTATAGTGCCTGTGCAAATTGTATGATTTATATGAAGTTATCTTTATCACTATGATAATGGCACAGCACAGAGAAAGGAAATACGGACACCTTCTATATATCCATTTGTGGGCTTTATTTTACCAGAATCTAATTCTCTCCCTAAGAGTCTTATTTTTCCTTTCATGGACTAAATGCATCATGTAGTCTAGTGGTTCTCAGATAGGACTGATTTTGCCTTCCTTTTCCAGTGATACATTTAACAGAACATGAAGACATTTTTGGTCATCACAACTAGGAAGAATGGGTACAACTTTCATCTAATGGGTAAAGGCCAGAGATACTGTTTAGCATCTTGCAATGCACAGGACAGTCCACCGTAACCAGTAATTATTTGACCCATTATGTTAACAGTGCCAAGACTGAGAAACTATGTTTCAGAATTCTATCTTCTACTTCTATGCTGTTAACAGTCCTGTGGATATGGCCCAGGAAACGTGAAAAGAGTTGAAAGATTATATAAAATACACAGGAAATTTACAAGATTAAATGAAATTGTAATTTTCTAACAGACAAGCTTAGTGTAGAGTATGTGGTTCAACCCTTCAGTCTCCTGTGGCCAAAAGGAGTGAACCCTGCCTGCTTCCTCAGTCATTTATTCCATTATGACTAGGCAGTTGTGGGACTTTTTGTTGCAGAGACTCTCATTCAGGATTCAACTGAGTCACCTTTCATTAAAAATGTAGTTTCTGGGGAAAGACTCTACTTAACCCAGGGAACATCTGTGTTTGGCTGTGAGGTACTACCCTAAAAAAAAATCATCAATCTCTTATATGCTACATGATGAGTTTCCCAAGTTATCCCTGCATCTTTGTGCTCATAGTCCTGTTTTGAAAAGATTTCCCTGCCAAAATAGGTGGCTGCTTCATATTATTATCTTTCTTTGAAAGGAAATGGTACTGAAAATACATAGAAATTTAACAATTGTATTTTTAATGCCCAGAAACGGAAGAATTGCTGGTATTCTATTCACATATATATTCTGTATAATTAATTGCATTTCTCATCTACCTCAAATAAGAATGAATAAATGCTCAGAGATTACTAACATGGAGTGATGAAGACACTAATCTTTTATATAGCCCTATTAGGAAAAACAGTACAAGGAGTGTGAATTAGTCTTCCCCAGTTAGACAAATGGCCATGGCAGAGCTGTATTCTGCTACTGTCTACTACCCCACAAACATTACAAAAAGACTTTTTAAAGAAAGAAAATCTCACAAATTTTGAGCTAAAACAGTTACATTCAGTCCTCCATCCACTAAATAAATGCAAATATATCTTTAAAAGCACTTTTCTTACATCTCTGCATATTTGAGCTCCTTATAAATGCATTAAAATCCTTTTTCCTCAAGAAAGAGGCCAGTTCTTAATTTTGGAACCCTGTGGGTGGAACAAATGGTAACCTCCAAGGAGAAATGCAGTCTCTTTGCCAACAGGAAACTTTCTGAGATGAGCAGAGCCCAGGGCACACTCTCTCATCTGGTTGAAACTCTGCAGAATACAGCCATGTCCTGCCCTCATCCCCTGTTTCATTTGCTGTTTTTGTTGGTTTTTTTTCTCTTCTTGGAGAAAATGGTAAGTGATTCATAATTTATTTCTCTGCCTGACAGGGAATTTTACAAACAATTACATCATATTTCTTTTCTTCACATGTAGCCCAGACTCTTATAGACTATCAGAACCTAAGAAGAAAAGGTCCTCGGAACTCAACTTGTCCAACTCTTCTCACTTTGCAAACGAGGAAATCGAGGTTCAGGGGCAATGGCATTCAGAGTCGCAAAATTACAGACACTATTATAATTATAGGCAGACACACATGCTTGGTACTGCAACATTCTCTCAGTGCACCTCCTGATTCTTAAGCCTTGGTGGCAGCATTGCCAGATATAGCAAATAAAAACACATATGATTCTTGGGCATAATCATCCTAAAAAAGTATTCATTGCTTATCTGAAATTCAGATTTAGTTGGGCTTTCTGTATTTTATCTGGCAAAACAGCCTGAGATTGTGGAAACCTGTGCTCTTACTTAATTTGAGCATTTGAGTAAACACATGACCTTGACTATGACAAAAGTCTAAAACTTTTCTTTAAATCTATGGGGGTTTGTTGTTGTTTTATTTTGGTTTGGTTCCAGGGCTTAAGCACTAGAAATAGAGCAAAGGCTGTAAAAATAATTGAGGGTACACAGGAATAGATTTTTCTGTTAGAAGCAATGAATTCATCTGGTGACTCCTCTCAGTGAATCACCACTTTACCATGACACTATTTTCCCTACCACTATGCCGGGTAGGGGAAAGCAAGTGATGTGGTATATCTTGATGTGCATCCTATGATATTCTGAATTGTTTAGCAATTATAAAATTGCTATTTATTTTGCCTCATTGAAAAATCCCTAACTCTTCTACAAAAAACATAAATAATTGTTTAATAATTTAAAAGCTATAAAAAGAGAAATTAGTTAAACCATAAAGTCATTTACAGTTTATCCATTTATATTTTCATTTATTCCATAGTCATTTATTCCTTTTCAACACCGTGCTTATCAAGATAAATATGATCATTGGCTTCTACTGTAGGAAAACTTGCATTCTCATGTTGCTGGAACAGGTCTAATGTAGAGGCAGATTTTATTAATCTCCAGTGCTTTTAGATTAATCAAATGCCTTTCCAAAAAGAAATGATTTACTTCCTGTGTAGCCAAGTGGATAAAAATGCTCCATAGATGAAAACCTGGTTTATGTTCTAATGCCTTAGGCAATGTCTCCAATGTCAATAGAGTCCAACCCTAGGAAATGGAAAATAAATTTGTTTGTTTCATTTTGCTTTTGTTAGTTGCATCATGTGGTTAAAAGCACAAATTCTGGAGCCAGATTGATGGACATGATCTTGGCTGAATTACTTAGTTTCTGTATCTATGTGCCTGTTTTCTCATTTGTAAAGCAGGGATAATTAAACTGTCTTTCTCACAGTGTTCTTGTGAGGCTGAAATGAGTTGCTGTGCAAAGGTTAATACTATGTAAGGTTCCTACTCAACCTGATGTAATTATTAGCTATTATTATTATTTTGCCTTCTTGCCTCTGTTTGCACATCCTATCACCTAAGACAGATTTTTTTTCCTTTGGTCTTTGTCAAGGTTTTCTGTGGTTCCAATACTTTATTTGACCTTAAATGCTAACTTTTGGATCTTGACGAATACCAACTCCACAGCCATGAAGAGACTTTAGCCCACTTTTGCACCAGGCCCTACCTCATGGGACATAAGCCCAGGCTGAATTCTTAGGACTCCTGATAATACAAGAAAAGAGTTTAGAAAAGTGATCTTCCATCTGTGTTGTTCACCACTCTGTCCCCAGCTCTTTCAAGCGTGGCTATGCATGGTTGGAATGTAACACATTTTGACTGAATGAAGTAAGAAATATACCCTTTGAAGTGCTTATGATTAAGACAGTATTTTTCCTAGACCAGAAGAAGCTATTACAGATAATTAAATAAATATCATTAAAGAAGAATCTAAGAGTAGATTCTCCTGAAGATCCCAAATATGGGAAATAAATATGGGAAGACCCTCTGATCATTTTATGTTCTACTTCATAAAATTGTATAACATCCTTCAAGTGATGGGGTACCCCAAAGTCATTGAGATTCTCATATCCCCTTACTAGAGGAAACAGGAACATTAAAAATAAAGTTTTTCTTGTATTGTCATTATTGTTTATTTTCTAAAGGAATCCTGCATTGAGTCTTGAATTTGTCTTTCCTATTTATCTTTTTAGATGCCACCCTCCAGATTTCTTTATTGAGCAATATCTCAGAACTCTTCATTGAGGCCATTCTTTTTCTCACGTATTTTTGGGTATACTCTCAATGGCTTCTCAAGATAGATTTAAAATCAGAATTACAGAACTTAATTTTTTTTTGACCAAGGATTCACAAAAGTGTTTTGTTGTTTTTGTTGTTGTTTTTATTTTTGGGTGGTGGTTGTTAGGAAAAAACAAACAAACAAACCTATGACAATCCACTCTGATAATATCCACAAAAACTTTTTAAACTTAGTATCACTGGGAATTTCAGGGGAAAATTGAAAATTAGCACCTGCTTTCTTCTGATTGTATCTCTCCCAAGAGATCTTAGGGAAGTAACAGCTTCTATGTCTAAAGGAATGTCAGTCAGATACTGCCTACCTATGCATGTGAAGGTAAAGCACTTCTATAATACAGCTCCATATAGTTTCTCATTCTAGCTAGTCCTCCAGTCTAAACCTTGTGATAAAGTATTACTACACAATGGGGATATCAATGCAGAGGGTAAGAATTCAATGAGCTCCTGAGAGCTTATTTACCCTCTTTTCCAGTCAGGACTGCCCTTTTCGTTTATAATATTATTTTTTATATGTCCTTTGGTGATGCTTGAACTCAGAACCTCTCTCTTTTTTTAAATTCAGGATAGATATGATGTCTGTTTCTGGTTATTTCCTGGAACATTTATAAAAGACTGCTCACAAATATTCTAGTTCTCCCAGTAACACAGTAGCACTGTAGTTTCCTACCCACTTTGAAGTTTCATGTGGCTATGTGACTTACTTTAGTCAATGGACTGAGATCGAATTTGATGTGAAGAATCCTGAAAAGTGAGTATATGCTTTTTCACATTCTCTGTTTCCTCTCCTAGCTTATTTTTCAAAGTGCTAGAAAATGACTGTTCTGTCAACCTAAATCCTGGAGTGAGAGCAATGATGACATAGAACAGAACTCCCCACTGGCAATGATGGAAGATTAGCATGAAATGAACTTTTGTTGTTTTAGGCTACTGAGGTTTGGAGGTCATTTGTTACCACAATGTAATCTATTCTGTTTTGACTGATTCATCTCCTCAAATCTATCCCCCTTTTTTCTTCCTAGTAGGCTCTGATTTTTTTGTGAATACAAATAGGACTTCTCCTACACTTTACAGCTGCAGCATATGACCAAGGGCAAACAATTGAGTCATTTCATCCCCTAGAGACAATAATCAAATCAGGGTTGGGCATGAGATATAAGATTGTCTAATCAAAATGCATCTCAGGAGATTTGTAAAGATTGTTGAAATGAAGCTACTTCTTTTTTTTATGATTCACTGTGAAAAAGGTACCATATATTCTTGATATTTCTTTCTTTTTTTTGAACACACTTTGAGATGAAATGGACATTGTAGAAGGCAAAAAAAGAGAGAATAAAGCAAGATCTTTGGAGACATCATGAATCAAGGCCTTATTGGAGGTAAATTCTTAACCTAAGTATGTATGCCAATACATTATCTTCATTATTTTACCTACTTTGAGCTCATTTCTCTAATATCTGGAACTAAAACACAGTGTTTGCATATAAGCTCTTTATTTTTATTTTCTTTTTTGGAGTCATAGTTTGGCTCTGTCACCCAAGCTGGAGTACAATGTGCACATTCATGGCTCACTGCAACCTTAGCCACGTGGACCAAGGTGATTCTTCCATCTCAGCATCCTGAGTAGTTGGGACTATGGGCACGTGCCACCATATTTGACTATTTTTTAACATCTTTTGTAGATATGTCTTGCTGTGTTGCTCAGGCTAGTCTTGAACTTCTGGTCTTAAGAAATCCTCTTGCCTTGGCCTCCATAAATGGTAGGGTTACAGATGTGAGTCTCTGCACCTAGCCAGTGTGAGCTCTTTGATGTGATAGACTTGAAAAGTATATTGCCATCACCACTGACCTACAAAAACTAGAAGCTATACTAAAGAACTGATGGGCAGGGTGGAGTGAAATGTGGCTGGAGAATTAGTGGTCATCATGCCAGAGATTACACTGTATGCCAGAAATATATATGTTCAAATCCTGTGTCTATCACCAATCAAGCATGTTTTCTTAGACAAATTATTAGGTTCTTCAGAGTCTCAGCTCTTTTGCCTTTAAAATAGTGATAATCTGTGACAAGTAATAAGCAAGATAACATGTAAACTTCTAAGTATGCATGGGAAGTTCTTTGTACTCATGCACTTTGGGATTTAATCAGTCACAGTGGACACTGTACAGTACTTCCTGTTCACCTTAAAGGAGCCTTGGTTCTTCTCTGAAATCAGCCTATTCTAACCCTTCTATGGTAATAGAATGAAGAAATTTTTATCATTTGTACCTTAGTGTATATGTCAGGGAGAGCCTGGAACCGTTATTACATTGTTCTTAGAATAAGTTGCCCCATAAAAATAAAAGCCTTCTTTCATTTATTTTATTTATTGGGGATGTAGCATGTGTGAGAGAAAACAATTATAAATGTTGGAAAGACAGCTGAAGTCTAATTTTAAATACAGTATTTTAAAGAAAAAGTCATATTTAAGTGCTCAATCTTTTACATCAAAATCATGATGTTGTCTCTACTTCTTTATCACATAGGCTGATTTGTCCAAGATTGTTTTGCAGTTTTAAATATAAGGTAGAGAATACATAAAGCAAAGGAGATTATAAGTACTTCGTGATCATTTCATTCTGATTCTTTTATACCCTTATACATTAGGTGGCTATCATTAAGTAATTCCAAGCAAGCAAGACCTAAATTCTGATAAAAGTATACCTAAAAAAGAGTTAAACTCATTTCACTCAAAAGTAAATCTGTATATAACTCTATTTTTCTCACTCATACCTCCATTGTAAAGTCTTCAAGGCGGGGTGAGGGAGAAGAAAGGGAACACAATTGAGTATAGCAATTCTCTGTTCATTTTAATTAACTTTGCAGTCCCATAGGAGCTATTCAACTCCTCAGAGTCATCAGCATATTCTATGACATTTTATTTCTGTTTCATATAACATGGAGATTGGCTTGCTTATCCCATGGGATCTGAGATATTATGCACAAGAGTTAAAAATACTGTTAAGATTAGTCATTTTGAAATATAAAATATTACTGAAAGCAGTGCTATTGTTCCAAAGATTTATTAACCAGCTGGACACATAGTCATTTATGCACAGAACTACATGGGGTTCTTATATTTCACACTAACTATTTCCCCTTGTTTTTTCCAAGTTTTTATTTAAAATAGCTAGAGCTCAATGCATATCAAATTAAAATATTTTGATGGGTCATATTTGTCTGACATCAGTGGTTTCCCCCAGTATGCATACATTATGAGAATTTATGAATAAATATACTGTTGGGAAGAATATAATAGTTCAAAGTATAAATATATTGATGTGAGAGTCTAATAATAAAGAAACAAGGTTAAGATTTGAAGCCATGAGATTAGAGAGATATGTATTTGAATCCTGGACACACAACTTGAAATCAGAGGCCTTTGAGCAAGCCATAAACCTCTCTAAGCTTTGAGTTAGAGTGGGTTCTCCACCCTTCTCCTCCTATGTATAGAATTCAGTCTCTGAAGAAGTTCTAGAATTGGGGTCAACAAACTTTTTCTGTTAAGGGCCAAATAGTAAATATTTGGGGTTAGTGAACCATGCAACCTCTATGGCAACTCGTCAATTCTCCCATTGCAGTGCAAAAGCAGCCACAGACAATATGTAAACAAATGAGTATAGCAAGTTCCAACAGGTTTTATTTAGAAACACTCAATTATGAATTTTATGTCAAAAAATGTATTTATTTTGATTTTTTAAAACTATTTAAAAATGTAGAAACTATTCTTAGCTCATGGGTCATAAAAATACAGGAGGCAGCCAGATTTAGCCTACAGACCAGAGTTTGCTGATTCCAGCTTTAGAGGATTTGGGGCGCTCTTGATAAAAAAAAGTCCTAGTCACTGAGTCACCACATGGATTAAAACTGGTCATAAAGTTTTAGGAGTCTTTGCCATGTTATCAGGAGATATCTGTTTGAAGTTCTCCCTATTTTTAACTAGGAATATCCTAGAAACCAGACATTTTGGTGACCATTCTTTAAAATAAACTACTGTCAATAGTAACTTTATGCTCCTATAATTTTAGGATATAATGTAAATGTAGCCAAGACCTTCCTATTATATAGCCCACTAAACCATCCTTTCTAGCCAAGTTCAAGTTTATATTCAAGATGTGATTAAGGAGAGTTCTATACTTGGGAAGCCATTTCTTCCATGTGTAAAGAAAAGAAAAAAAAATCAAACCAGTCGTATTTTTTTAATACACACCAAAGCATGTTATAAAATTATGTCTTGAAAGGATTTACATGTGTGAAATATATTACACCTCTTATTACTATTTGCTTCATGTACATTCTCACAAAACTAACTGTAATTATCAAATGTTATTTAAAATCACATTGCATTTGATACCTTACTTCTGTCTTTTCTTACAAGAGGAGTTTAAAGTCTTCAATCTTGTCCCCAAATTAATTCAACTAGCTTCATTAGCAAATTTCAATCTTATTCTTAGAGCTATATTATTTTACTTAATTATGGAAAATTCATTTTCTTCAAAATATATTTATGAAATAATAATGTGAAAACTGTCTGGAAACTTTTACATAGTATATCTATTTGGGTCAAATGATTAAAAAACAAACAAATTTAACTTGTATGAATAAGTAACACTAAACCTAGAGCTAGGAGACTTGCTCTTTTGTTCCCCTTGTTACTAAATGTGTGGTTTAAGTAGAGTTATGAACATTTTTGAGCTTCCATTTTCTTACCTGTAATTTGGAGAAGATGAAACTTCCACAACAGGTATGTAGTGATTATGAAACAAAATTATGGTTGTGAATGTGCTTTTTAAACTGCAAATCATCATAATTATGTGAGTAGCTGTTTTGCAGTAGGAACATTACCAGTCTTAAGGTTTCCCTTAATAAAGTCCAATTCCAGTAGATGTTTTGTTTTCCAGGAACTAGCCAATTATCTGTCTCTCTCTTCCTCTATCCCTGTATCTATGACACACACATGAGAGAGAGAGAGAGAGAGCGAGAACGAGAGACATCATGATTCTACATTGGGAGAAACATTTTGTCCATTATTGCAAAAGCAACTTTTGACTATATTTCTTCTTTCTCTGTGGGTGGAATAAGAAGAAATCTGGATAGAAATGTTGAAAATAAGAACAGCTGACTGAACATTGGCATGCATTCATTGAAGTTTTATTCCTTCTGTGCAAATCTGGAGAATTCGGTTTGCTAACAGGCAAAATTTAGAGCAAAATAAAATAGTTTTCCCAACGGTTTTAGGAATTATCCGTTTGAAGCAATGTATATATTGAGAGATACAATAAGAAGTGGATAGATCATAAATTCTGGGGCTGTTTTGAGAATTAGATGTTGACAAAATGTCTCTTTTCCCCTATTTTTCTTATGCCTCCATCTTCTCCATAGTTCCTTCAGGCACTGGCTTTATTGCATCTCCTCTTGGTGTCTTCATAGAGAAAACTGGCACTTGGTAATATTGAAATTATTAAATCATAAAAACTTTATATTCTTACTGAGAGTAAACAATTTCCTGAGGTTGAGTTTTGCATGAAACAAGATCACCAAATTAAACCCAATGGAAGCTAAAACATGGCCTGCTTTTAGCTGTAAATCAATCACTCAAACACCTAACTGGTCCAGGCAAATAGGTGATTTTCAAGGTGGCCCAGATTCTAGAGTTGAATGAATGGACATGAGCCCTCATTTGCTGATGTCAAACATAAGTCTTGTATTTGAGATGCTCAGCACTGGCTATTTGATTAATGGCTGTGACATATGGGTCAGTTAATCCAAGGAAGGGCCTTTTAGGATCACTTTAGAGACTAGGTGTTGGCTGCAATAGAACTTTACTAATTTACAA
This sequence comes from Tarsius wallacei, assembly GCA_963574415.1. NCBI lineage: Eukaryota > Metazoa > Chordata > Mammalia > Primates > Tarsiidae > Tarsius > Tarsius wallacei. Next base: position 41,768 of record CAUYQG010224615.1, on the reverse strand, counting down.
AGTCAATCTTGTTTTGGATATTACTTGGATTTAGCAGTTTCCATCAGCTAATGGAAGAAAGGTGATGACACTGTGGCTGTCCTAGTCTCAAAGAAGTTAGTACTTCACCCTAAGTGCTATTTTGGAAATTTGTGGATGCTTTTTTCTCAGTTTTCATAATAATCAGGGTGAAGAAGATTTAATGGGTGGAAGTTAGGATATTCTACAAGGAATAACACAACCATGAACAAAAATAATTCTCTATCTTGAATAACTTTTGAATGTCACCTGAACTACTCTGTCTAGAATTATCTAAACTCACAACTTAAATCCATCATGCATACAAACAGAAAAAGACTTTTGCTTGGTTTTAAAACTCACTGAATTTTCTGAGAGTAAAACTAGTTTATCAACCAAGAGAAGATTGTATTTTGTTTTGTTTGGTAACTTTACCAAGAGTTGTTCATCATTACAGAAAATCAGTTGCCAATGACAATGCCACTCATGTATTTTTAAATCATTAATACAACACTCTGATGTCAATCTGCATTTGTTACTGATACACTTTTGGTAATTTTGCATGTAGAATATATGTTGGACTACTTTTTTGTGTATTAAGTGTAGTTGTGCCCATGTATTTATGTTTTAAAATGCATATTACTTTATTATACATTTTTGTATATTTATTCTTTGAGAAATAATAATTATGACATTAATTTTTGTTTGCATATTATGTATGTAGGGTAGGACATATTATCTACAAGTATCATTTCAAGATAGTGAAGGAGTCTTATAAGAAATTTATTATCAAAGGGATGCATTGGATCCAATAGATTGAAAACCACCAGGATTTCTTGTCATGGCTTTATAATATTCACATTTCAGAAAGAACCAATGGGACCCAAAAAATATAACCAGCACTTGAATCCATAGATGTACGCATCTTATAAACCTCCAAAGCAATAAATGTTATTTTTTAAATCATTGGTAAACATAGATTGAGTAAATATATCTTATATCTTAAGATGTATTTACAGCCTAGGCACTTCAGAGAGACTTTCTCTTTCTTTTTTTTTTTTTTTTTTTTTGGAGTTGGAGCCACACTGTCACCCAGACTGGACTGCAGTGCAGTGGCCGCTCCCAACCACAGCAGTCTCGACCTGCTGGGCTCCGGCAATTCTTCCACCTCAGCCTTCCAAGTAGCTGGGACTACAGGCGCACATTACCATGCCCGGCTAATTTTTGATTTATTGTAGAGAATGAGGTCTCACCAAGTTGCCCAGGCGGGTCTCAAACCTGTGGGCTCAGGCAATCCACTCACCTCAGCCTCCCAAAGGAGTGGGATTACAGGCTGAGCCACCGAGCCTGGCAGACTTTCTCTTTCTTTCTGAAAACTATTCACTCTTTTGCAATAAATTACTTTACAATAAACTCTTTCTCAGTTTCTTAGCAATGGAAAGAAACACAAGCTTCCTCCTGGGAGGATACTGCCGTATGCAACTCACCAAGTCCAACAACTATTGCTTTAAGGATATTTCCAAGGATAAAAATCAATCATAAAAGACAATTTGTTTTCATTGTTCAATTATCATTTTCTTGGGAAGATTGAGTTAAAGTATTTCTAATTAAATTCTACCCTCTAGTTTAAACTTTGTTCTTGTTAGCAATACAGGACTAGTTGTTTTTACTCCCCTACATAACAGCCACTAGTGAATTTGAAAAGAATGCTCACCCTATGATAGTATTAAGCCAATGCTGCAGCCCAGGCAATACACAAAAGTGTGAGTACTATGGTGTTCATATCAAGGGTTCCACACTAGCTATCTGGGTTGAGGCCACAGCCAAAGGCAAGAGGACAATGTTCTTCAACTTGAACATCAATTGTTCCAGCAATTTCTCCCTTGATGGTGCCATAGTTAACTCTCAATGGTTAGTGGAAAATTAACAGTTTAGTAAGAGGGAGGAGCACATACAGGAAAGCCTATCAGTACAGAAGTTGAACTTTCTGAGCCCTAGCATTTGGATATCAGTTCAGTGTGCTTTACATGAAAACTGGAAGGTACAGACTCAACACTTTATCTATGTTTGATATCTTTGAAGCTCATAAACTCCACTATGGAAAAAAAGAGAATTTATCTTCCTTCTTACATCATCTTTACTATTATTTAAGAATCCAAGCCTTACCTAAACCAATATTACTTTTTTCTCTGAATTAGTCAGCTCATACTCTTTACAGCACTGTTGGGCCAGCTGAGTTCCCTCTCAAAATATTTTCTACTCATTTCCATATCCTTGCATGTCAAGCTTTGTCTTCTCATTGAGGTATCAGCCCCAATGCCAGCTCCTTAGCAATATCTCCCCTGGCAAAGGGATATAAAACAGATTCCCCCAAACTCAGTCCCTCTGTATCATATTGACAGTTTTATATACTTCATAGCACGTTACTAGGTATGAGTGAAGTTCGTTTAGTGAGGTGTCTTAACTGTTCATTTTCTTTTTTTTTAGCAAAATGTGAGTTCCATGAAATTCTGGAACCCATTTACTTTGGGCATGTCTGTATTTTTAAAACTTTCAACAATGTCCAGCACATGGTGCCTGTTCAATAAATATTTGCTGGATAAATGTATGAGAGAAAGAACAGAGCTCTTTGTAGTGCACTTTGGGGTGACTTGGTGAATTTAAAATTGGGATCAATTTTTATGTCTAGTTATGCAAATCTTTTAATGATTTCTTCAGGTTGTATATACTTAGAGCCTTTCATGACACACTTCCAGTCTCCCACATCTGAAAATGCTCTAATTTTATTCTTGAAATATAACTCCTGGCATGAAACACAATATGCCTTCAGCTCAGAATATTGTTATGCAGACGCTGTGCTTCAGGCTTAGTGAGGTTTAGTGAGTATGCAAACTCGCTAGTCTTACCCCTAAGGATTTTTAAGCTCTGGAGGAAAAAAAAGAAAAGGGGAAAAAAAAAAAAGAAGAAGATTGAGCTTAACTTCTGGCTTTTTTTTTTTTTTTTTGCAGATTCTTGCTTTGTCACTCAGACTGTAAGTGCAGTAGAGAGGTCATAGCTCACTGTTGCCTCAACCACTTGGACTCAGGCAATCCCCCTACCTCAGCCTAGTAATCCTGTTGCAACTTTCCAAAGTGGCTAGGGTTATAGATGTAAGCCACCATGCCTAGCCAATGCTTTATTTATTTATTTATTTATTTAAATTTTAAGTCAGAGTCTCACTCTGTCACCCAGGCTGGAGTGCAATGGCACTCACGGCCACCACATCCTCAACCTACTAGGTTCTGGTGATCCTTCTGCTTCAGTCTTCCAAGTACCTGGAACTACAGGCGTGTGCCACCATGCACAACTTTTTTTTTTAATTGCAGAGACGAGATCTTACCATGTTGCCCAGGCTGGTCTCAAGTCCATGGGCTCAGGTAATCCTCTCACCTTCACCTCCTTACGTGCTAGAATTACAGGCATGAACCACCACGCCTGATCACCAATGCTTTTTATTTGGATTAAATTTCAATTATGTTAGTATATTTGGATTTCTGGACTCTGTCTCCTTGTGTATTCAAATTACAAGCTAGAAGTTTATTTAAGTAAAATAATTTCATTTACGAGTAAGATGGGTTATGCTATTGGTCTTTCAAATTTAAGCACATGTTAAGGAGAGAATTTTGATTATACTCTTTTCACACACCACTAAACAAATCTCGGCATAAACTGTAAGATCTATCAACACCATCTATGATTATTTTAATGCAACTGCAAAGAATACTACTTTGTTATAAAGTTAATACTTCCAGACAAATGCCAGGGCAATAGATGCAAAATGTGGTGGCACTGGGAAAACTGGGATGTATGACCACCCTACATGTACCCACTGCAACAGAGAACTGACAACATCTCCTGCCTTTGCCAACTACAGCAAATGTGGAAGCTGAAACAACATCTTAATCACTCAGTCACATGACAATTTTCTCCTTTATTGTTTCATTTGGATACTCTTCTAAAAACACATTATTAGACTGAAAGAACAAAAGTCAGACATAATAGATACAGATTCACAATATAACAAACCTTCAAGGACCTTAACAGATCAGCAAATACACAGCATGCATGTCACTACTTCCTGCTCCTATGGGTATGCCAAACATTTCTAATTGACCTCTAATAGATCTTAGAGATTCCAAGGTTTTGTCTGATGTTTTTTCTTTTATACATACTACTTGCTTCGGTAATATATTTCTAAAAATGTTGCTATAAATCAATTTTGTTAAATCAAATCATACTTCAATTGCGCGAACACTTCTATTTAAGTGAATCCCATTGTGACTATATTTGTAAATAGTCATCAATTAATTTTAATCTTATATAACGTTAAAAAATATTATCCACTCTCCTAAGACATATTTATAGGCATTGTGCTTCATTACTGATCACCCAGATAAAGGAAGATCAGTAATTTTCTAGAATGACCAGAAGATAAAACTATGCTCCTGCTAACATTTCTGTATGTGACTTGATCATTGCAGAAATCGAACCCTGGTTAATATGTTCCTTACTTGTAAGCAAGTCAACATAATGTTTCTGCAGGAGTTTCTTTCCTTACTTAGGGTTTTCAACTCATTAAATTGGCATTTGTTGAGGTTAGTAGATGTTAGTATTTGTATTTATTCCTTTAATTATTATTTATTTTTTTAGACCTAGTCATTTAATAAGTTACTAGAACTTAGAGGGTTCTCATGAACAATGTTTTAGATTAAAAACAACTGTCTGTAATAACATCTCTATTTGTTTTTGTTTGTTTGTTTTTTAGTCGGGGTTTCACTCTGTTGCCCAGGCTGAAGTGCAGTGGCACACTCATGGCTCACTGCAGCCTCAGCTTCCTGGGTTCTAACTATCCTTCTGCCTCAGCTTTCCAAGTAGGGGGACTATAGGAATGAGCCACCATGCCCAGTTAAATACATCTCTGATTTGTTGAGTGTGAATTTAGAAACTGATTCATATGCTCCTATTTAAGCTTAAATGTAATGAGGTTGACACTAGAAGTTGCTATCATGTACTGTGTCTCAAACTTCATTTACTATGGATCAAATTGCTTGCAATTTGAGAATACTTAGAACCAAAAATTCATTCAGCATTATTTTTTTATGACAAGGATCTGGATATTCCTACCGATGGATCTTACAGATGGAAATCCCACTGATAGAAAAACTTTTTGTGTCTGTTTCCTCTCACTATGGTCAACCATTTTTATGAGTTTGACATATGCTTTTAACTTTAATGACCTAGAAAAAAAAATTTCCTTTTTAGTTTGTCAAATTCTCCCCCCATTGCAAGTTTAGGCATACTTAGAAAGGTTTTATTTGTGAAATTAGCCAGATCTTTCATAAAGTCGTGTCTCTATTCTGGAAAAAGCACAAAAATAAATAAATAAAAAACCACAACTTTTTATTATGTATTGCATGGCAAGCAGTGGGCTTGATGTTTGTATCTGACTAATCTCAATCAATATTCCTAAACTTATAAAGCAGATTCTATTACTGTTCTTTTTTTGGAGAAGCAGAAATTGAATTGAATATGTAAGGAGTATGCTCTTGTCATATAGCTAATTTATGGCACAATTTATTTATGGCAAAATTATTCATTGGTTCTGACCATGTTAATCAAATGAAAATATACTATAGCCCCTACAAGCATTAACTATAGTAAGTGGAATATGAAAACCTTAATATAGACAAGCTAGATGATTTTGTCTTTTAGGTAGCATAGTGTCAGTGAAGATGAGATGATGGTGACTTTTATTGAACTCTGTCTTGGCTAATATTAGACTCCCATTTCACGAAGAAGCAGGAGGTAACCCGGCTTAAAGGAGATAATCAGGCTTAAAGCGCTTTTGAAATATGCCTTAAAAATCTACTGTTTTTAAAATTTCAGTCAACAAACGTTTATCAATAGCTTATTAGGCAACAGTGTTTAGTACCAAGAATACAAGGATAACAAACATACTCAAAGTGTGAAAGGTCCTACCATCTAACTAAAGAAAACAAAAGCCATATAGACAATTACAGGAATGTAAATTGATGCAACCAGTTTGGAACACAATTTGATAATATGTTTGTGATCACCAGTTAGGTGTCAGATTTTTGAGATACAACGTGTTTACTTTTTACAAATATCCCAATATGTAGATAAATAACTTAATTTTAATGAGTCAACAAATAAAGAGTCCAAGGATATTAAGCCTCATGCTCAAATTCATTCAGCTGAGGGGTGGAATCGTCATGGTGGTGAGCAGAGTCAGAATTTGCATCAAAATCTATTTGATGATAAATGTGAAGTTTTCCTCAATAAACTGAAGTCTAGCTGATAAGATAAAGAGGCAAGATTTACAGATAATCAAAGTCTTGTCCCAGAAGCACTAATCCAATCAGAAATTAGGCAATTAGAGGTAAATATTGGAGTTAGGGTTATAGTTAAAATGATTCTTGAAAAGACAAGTAGGGAGGAAAGGGGCATGGAGCAACTTTTTTTGTTTTGTTTTGTAAAGTGAGGTCTCGCTATGTTGCCTAGGCTTGGTCTCGAGTTCCTGGACTCAAGCAGTCTTCTCACTTCAGCCTCCCAAAGTGTTGAGCTTACAGGCATGAGCCACCATACCTGACCAGAGTATCTTGATATTGATGTTGGATCTCCTAGCAGTTACTTCCTTTTTTCTTTCCTTCCTTCCTTCAATGTTCTTTCCTTCTTTTGGCTTTCTTTCTGCCTGCCTTCCTGCCCTCCCCTCTTTCCTTGTTTCCCTCTTTTCTTCCCTCATCTCTCTCTCTTTCTTTCCTTATTTTAACTTTATTTCTGCATGCCTCATTTCCTTCCTTCCTTCTCTCCTTCCTTCCTTCCTTCCTCCCTTCCTTTCTTCCTTCTTTCCTTCTTTCCTTCCTTCCTTCCTCTCTTACCTCCTCTCTCTTTCTCTCTTACTTTATTTTGCTGAGTACTTTCAAGAAAGGAAATAAAAGGTAGGAAGAGAAAGAAAATAAAGGATAAGAAATGAAAGAAAATATAATTCAGCCACCAAATATAGGGTGGTAACTTTTAACTTACCTACTTTTTATGTTAATTTTTGCTGCAAAACAAACTAACTCAAAACTTAGTGTCTTTAAACAATACTCATTTTTTCTTGAAATTTTATGAAATATCTGAATAGTTCTTCTGATCTGGGATGACTGAGCTGGGAATGAATGTTTTAAGGTATGCACATTCACATTCCAAGCTTCATCTGGGACAGCTATGTTTCTTTCTGCATCTTTTATCTTTAAGAACAACAACCCAGGTTTATTCAAATGCCAGCTGTATTCCAAGACAACAAGAGTAGAAAACTCAAGGTGTTTGAAGCTTAGGCTCAGACCTCACACAGATCTACTTCTGCTTAATTCTGTTAGTCAAAGAAAGTCACAGGGCCACCCACATTTTGACAGGAGGAACTGCAGAGAATCTGTGACCATTTGCAATATGCCACACTTTTGTAAGGAGAAGTAAAGTTCCCTAGGTCTATGATTAGTGATTGCCAATGGAAAATGTCTCCCTGAATGCATAGTTAATCTATATCACTTATCACTTCGAATAACTCTGTAACTAAAGAACCTCAGAAAGCAATATTACCTGTCAAAGTCATGAAAAGTTTTCTAAAAAAGGGAAAGCATTTATTACATTATATTCTTAGAAAAAGCCATATTACAGATGAAAGTTCAAAGATGGTCTTCACATTTTAACTAAGTTTTTAAAAAGTTCGAAATTGAGGAAATTTTTGTGTTTCTATAACAATGTTTTTTTGAATTATAGAACCAAGGCATGGATTCTGTATCAAATTGACATAAAATTTCAAAGGGAGAAGGTGAACAGCTTAGAGAATGCTATCTTTTAGGAATTGTTAAAAATTCACAAGAATTCACAGTGAGAAAAGAAAATAAGCACGAGTTTGCTTTCCCAGATCACTGGAAATTTAAGAGCAAACATTATGAGACCCCCCACCCCCAAGTCCCAGAAACTGCTAACTATGATTAACAAACTTGATTGTTATTTCTTGATATACTCAAATTTGTATGGTATGAGCTACCATTCATCCTAATTTCCATAAATTTGATTGCCACAATGTCTCCTTAAGTGTATCTTATAATTTGGGAGTGATTATTTCAAAGGATGCTTATGTGTGTAACCAGACATGAGTCTGCCTTGTGTTTTGACTCATGCTCTGCTCCATGTTTTATGTTGCCAAGACTTTTAGAGAAAACACATGACTTCCTCTGGCCATCATGAGAATGCCAACATCTTCACTAATGGTACCATTTCTAGCTGGTCCTCAAACTTTTAGGTCATGGACATCAGAAGAGTGATGGGTTCTATTCAGATGTGGAGAGAGCTGTGTAATATACTTTGCTATCTGGATATCGGAATAGTTATGCCTGTGGAATTCAAAGTCCCTTTAATCAGTTTCTTTAACTCCTCCAACTATCAAGTTCCCCTATCTTTGTGGCTTAACTGTCCAGAGATCTTTCACTCACCAAATAATTGGACTGAGCGCTTGCTGTGGCATGTAGGCACTGTCCTAAGTGCTGAAAATAGCAGTGAACAAAAGAGGCAAGGCGCTGCTCTCTTGCATGTGAAATGTACCTATCTACTTAGCTCTTCTCTCCTCCATGCCCTCAGTCTAACTAAAACTTTTCTCTCCTTCCCTAGTTACCAAAGAACAAAGAAAATCTCCCAATAGGAATATATATATATATTCTCCTAAACAGTGTAAGGGAAGATGGTTGGCATGGTTGCTGTAGCATCTCTGGCTATACCAACCAAAAAATGCTCTGCTACATTTATAGGACCGAAATTCAACAGATTTAGACAGGCTGTATTTAAGTAATGTCAAACACATTGGTTGGAAATTGAAAAAATCCAGCTCATTTTGTTTAAAAGTCTGCAAGTACTCTGTTTAAAAGTCTCCCCTTTCACTTAATTTTGATGAAAGTGTGGAACATCAAGTGATCACAGGTTTGGGAATTTGACTGAGTTAAAGCAAAGAGCTTAATGAAATACCAAACACATGACTAGATTGCATTTTTCACTTTTTATTTGGGTATCTCAGTCTTTGTTGTAAGAATTAGAGAGTGAGCCTAACATAACTTCAACACAGCCTACTCCATTATGTCTCAGAACAAGTTGTGTTCCTTGAGTTAGGTGGTATTTGAAAAAATAATTTGCATGAATTTATATGAAGTCTTTTAATATAATGTTACTCAGACATATTTTAAGGTTAAAAAAAACATGAGAAGGTGGACTATATGACCTGGAATTAAAGAGGAAAAGAAGGAAGAGAATTGTCCAAGAAGATTGCTTCTGAGAAGTGAAATGGAAGAAAAGTCCTTCTCTTATGAGTTTACATATACTATTGCCTTCTCAAAAGAAGAGGCAAATTTTTAATTTTTATTATATAGCTATCATTTATTTTGTGCTTATTATGCATCAGAATTTAATGTCTGAAAGTGCATTACACACATCTCATTCATTTCTCACAGTAAATGAGACATAGATATTAATATTCTGTTTACCATATGAAGAAACCAAGACACAGAGAGATTAAACAACATGGGAAAGATTGCACAGTCACTGAGTAATAGATAATTAATTCAAACACAATACATATTCCTAAGCTATTGTTTTTAACTACTAGCCAACACTACACCCTGAAATATGTATTTCTAGAACGGAATATAGCAATTTTTGCATTATAAAGGTTGACTAGATTTTGAGCTCTGCATCCCTGATCCCTATTTCCTTTATCTGTAAAATGAAAACAATAATTCCTATTTTGAGAATAAAAATAAAACGATGCATGAAGATGATCAATGACGTTTTTCAGTACCAGTCACAGGACTTGAAAAATAGCATATAATCTACAGATATTTGCTGTTATGAATACTATATAGAGGAACTAATTCACATCATTTTTAGCCAAGTTTCTAGGGGGTGTTAAAATAAAATTAGAGACCTCAACTTCAATATTTATTGCACCAAATCTGAAGTATATGCTGTAAAACAAGAGATCAAGATTGGTAAGAGGAGTCAAAAAATAATCTACCCCACCAAATTCAATGGAATGTTTGAGAAAAGTTGTTTTATCTAAAGAAGAAAAGTGATTTAATGATATGTATACATAATATTTTAACCACACTTTAAATAAGAATGTGTGTACATGTGTTTTCTAGGGATAAAATATTAATGTAGTTTTCAAATGCTGTTTTTGTTTATGCTCCTCTATTTGTGCCCCTATCATAGCTTAATGCTGGTATATCAAACCAGTTTCACACTTTTAGTTGAGTGGAATCTCATTTGTGTAAAAATTATTATTACCTGATTTTGTCCAAACTACTAGATAAGTCTGATCTTTGTAATATAAACAGTTTGAATCACAGTGACTCACTCTATTAATAGGGTTAATCCTCTCTCATAACAAGTATTTGAGTTAAAAATTGGAACAGAGTATACTTAACTTGATTCATAACTATGTTCTATGAGGAGGAAGGTATCAGTGACATTTTGCCTAGAGAAAAGAAGTCTTGGGGGACACAACTGCTTTGTGCAGAATACTTGAAACACTGTCAAGGTACAAAGAAAAACCAATTTTTGTGGCCCCAAGGAGTAAAACTAGGATAATAGATGAAAGCCATAGGATGACAGATTTTAGTTGAGCATAAAGAAGAGTTTTCTAACAGTCTCAGCTGTCCAAAGATGCCTCAGGGAGCAGTAAATTACCAATATCTAATCTCTGGATTTATTCCAGCAGATGGGATTTTAGAAGCAGAAGGGATGTTGGCACTTCCTCAGTGTTTTGGACTTATGAGGAATTCTCAGAACTTCAGGACTTCTGAGGAAGACTCGCCAAATAAAGTGCTGAGGAAAACTTCTTCACATCACCCACAGTGAAAACTCTTCATTATGGATCTTGAACACTCAATGAAACTAGTAAAACTTTCATCACTTTTACATGTTTCAGTTCCTATGAAATCATGGTATTTAACCCCAAGAAATAGCTGGTAATTGATCTTGGCTAATACATTTTTCTGTCCTAGAACATAAGCCCTTGACTAGCCAAACTGAGAATGTGTCATAGGGCGATTTTGTTGTTGTAAAAACATCATAGAGTGCATTTACACAAACTAGTACATATCTAAAACTTGTACATACCTAATACTCCTTGGCTCAAATCTATACAGCATGTGACTGCACTGAACACAAGGGTGAGTGTTTGTATATCTAAACATAACTAAACACAGAAAAGTTACAGTGATATTACTACAATCATTGGGACCACTGCCATATATGTGGTCTATCATAGACTGAAATGTCTTTACATGGTGCTTGGCTGTATTATTGTTCCTTAAAACTTGGATTTATGCCTCTTTTCCACTCTACCTTTTTACCTTTGGTAAGCTCATGACTTTAAATACTACCTACACCTTGAAGACTTAGAACTTTACGCTTTCTGAGTTAAGACCTGCATATTCAACTGTTTATTTGACATCAATATTTGGATATTTTAGAGGCATTTCAAATACCCATACATGAAAATTCTGATTTCTAGTTGCCATCTAATGATATCGTTTCTCTTTTAGTTTTCTTCTCAGAAAATGGTACAATTAAGGTACCCATGTATGAAATATGAGAGTTCCTCTATAGTGCCCCTTCCTCATCCTCTGCACACAGGTTCCACCTACAACACATATCTCAAATACACCCTCTTCTTTTCACCTCCACTTCCAACACTTTCAACCAGGTCATCATTACCCCTGGCCTGGACCACTGCAATTAGACTGTTACTTTATTCTCCTAATTTCACGTTATCACCCTCACTTTATACAGTTCAAAAGAACATTTTTTGTTTGTTTGTTTTTTTGTACCTCATAGAAACAACAGCAATAAAAATAGCTTCAATTTTTGCAATGATTATTGCAAAAATCTTCTAGAAAGTAATTCAAAGTAATATTTTTTAAAGTGCACATCTAACTGTTACCATCTTACTTAAATTCCTTTAGAATTTTCCCAATTTTCTTAGGAAAATGAACATTGCTGTTGTGGTTTGTAAATCTCAGCATAATCTCTGCTATTCTATTTCTTCAGCTTCCTTTTGGACTTCCTTCTCTTGCTCCCCTGTGGTTCTTCCCTTATCCTGACTTCCTCTGTTTCTTGCCCATGAAGAACTCCTTCCAACCTAATGTTCTCTCTACATGTTTTGTTTTACTCAGCCTTCAAATCTTGGTGTGAAAGTCACATATTTAACTCATCATTCACTAACCTCACAATCTAAATTAGGTTCCTCTATATGCCCTCATTTTTATGTTTCATTTTTGTATATAGCACTTATCAATATTATTTGCATAATTACTTGCTTAACCAGTCTGTCTTCCTAACTGTACTGTAAATAAGATTGTTCAATGTTCTAAGGTTACAACTTTGCAAATAGTGGGTACTTTACAGTTTTTAAATTAAAGAAATTGAGTGTGTGCATAAAAGAGATGTCTGACTGATGCTTAGAATTTCTTGAGCAGTTGAGAGCTCTCCAAGGAACACCGAGTTAGATTTGGATTCAAGTATTAGTTCCATCAATTACTTGATGTGTATATTTAATCAAGCTGCTTAAACATAGTTCCAGTTTACTCATCCATACCAATATTACCTTTTATGTGTTCTTGCAAAGATGTATAAACGAGTAAAGACATGAAAGGGATTAGTGCAATAACATTGGCTATTCTGTCATATCTGCAACGCAGTGGTTTCTAAACTTTGCATGTTAGGAAAACCAGACACATGCATGGCTACACACATACAAAATTCAATAACACAGCATATAAATGTGTCCCAGTATATGGTATGCTTTTCTTTACTCTCCATATGATATTATTTAAATTTGTGATCCTAAATTTTTGTCAGACTTTTTGTATTATTTTCTTTTATTTTTAAAGACTGTTTTTTAATGCAAAATACAGCATTGGGCTTCTTTTCCTCTTATCTTTATCTGATTATGAAGTACATAATAAACAAATTCTCTGGGACTAAGATTCTTTTCTATATTTCTAACATAACTAAGATGGTTTTCCTTGAAAATAGAACCTTAAAAATCAAGACAGGCAGAACCAAAGTGAGCCCTTAGGATACAGAGAATAGCAAAATATCCTAAGAACTCATATGTATAGCTATGTTATCATATTGAAACCAGTTTTTTTTTTTGAGTTGGGAGTCTCACTCTCGCCCAGACTGGAGTGCAGTGGCCGCTCCCGGCCACCGCAGCCCCGACCTGCTGGGCTCCTGTGATCCTTCCGCCTCAGCCTTCCGACTAGCTGGAACTACAGGCGCGTGCTACCACACCCGGCTAATTTTTTTTTTTTTGATTTATTGTAGAGATGAGGTCTCACCAAGTTGCCCAGGCTGGTCTCGAACCCGCGGGCTCAGGCAATCCACTCACCTTAGCCTGCCAAGGCCGGGATTACAGGCTGAGCCACTGAGCCTGGCTGAAACCAGTTTTTATAATTGTCACTGAAATGATGAATCAGAGATATTTTTTATATGATTGTGATGAGGCAAATCCAAGTAAAAATGGTAGAAAAATGACTTCTGAAAACTCTTTGTTCCATTAAAGCAACGAGAACTCTGGCAAAAGTTCTCAGAATCAACTTTTTCAGAACTTTGAAAATGAACCAAAGTTTGCAGCAATCTAAGGAGTATTAATTCAAGAAAAATGACTTTTTAAAATAACTTCAGTAATAACAGAAGTTTTGTGGCATTTTAATTTGCCCCATCATCTCTTCCCAGCTCTTCCATAGCTTTGAAACGAACATTCCACAACCAGGGTGAAGACCAGCATCCTGAAAGCCACTGGAGGTGGCAGAATCGTTGGAGCTACCATGTGACCAGCCCGATGATTCCCTGGAAGACCCCATTCACAACACCATCTTTATGACCTGCCTTGGCACTTGACCAGTGCCAACAGCCCTTTCTTCAGAAGTATTTATCCAAAACAATCAGAGACAATTGTTTAACATCATGGGTACTTGAGATGGCTGAAAACAATTGAGACAAGCAATAGGCTAATAAAAAAGGTGGGGGAAAAAAAGCTGAAAAATAAGATATCCATAGACGACTTTGAATAACTCTGACATATTCTTTTGAACCTAGGAAGCTACATGCATCAGAAGACTTGTTCATATTCTTATGGTTGTGTACATCCTTAAAATATGATAAGGCCCCAGGCTCTCACTTCTGGCCAGTCTCAAAGTTTTGTGCAAGCAAAAAAATGAAGACCGAAACACAGATATGAAATATTTGGCTGATAGTTGAAGGCATAACCCAAGATGTACACAGAATCCTTTGTCAAACATGAAGACACTTATAGTTTGTAGGCATTTAAGAAAATCTCTGCACAATCATTAGTTGACCATGAAGCTAACTAAGCAGGGGATTCACTGGCCACACACAATAAAGAATACAGGCTTTACACAATTAGGCTAGAAAAACTACTAACCAAATACCAAGACAATAACAACAACAAACAGTAGCAACAATAAATCCTGGAGAAACCTGATGTCTAGTTTTATAATTTTATATTAATTAAAATGATCTGTTTTACAAAAGTTATGAGACACACAAACAAACAAGAAACTTAGGCCCATATTAAGGGAAAAAATGAGCCAGTGAAATCTGCCCCAGAAGAAGTCCAGAGTTTTTACTTACTAGATAAAAAATTTCAAGTCATTGATTTTCAAATTATGCACAAAGAATTAAAGAAAAATATAAGAATTGTGTCTTACAGAGGATGATATAAAGAGATAGACACAGTAGTAGATTTTAATAGCTATTAAAGCTATATGAAAAAGCACTAAATAGAAATTCTAGTTGAAAGCACAATAAATGAAATAAAAATTCACAGCAGATTTGAAAATGCAGACAAATTAGTGAACTTGAATATGTGATATTATCTAGCCTGAGAAACAGAAAGAAAGAAAAATGAACAAAGTTTCAGAGACTTTTGAGACACCACCAACTAAATCAGCATAGGCATCATATGATACCTAAAGAAAAGGAGACAGAGAAAGGGACAGAAAGACTTTTTGAATAAATAATGGCTGAAAACTCCTCAATGTTTATAAAAACATTAATAAGCACATTTAAGAAGCTCAATTCACTGCAAATAGTTAGAGAAAGAGATCTATACCAAGACACATCACAATCAAACGGTTGAATACCAGGAAAACAACAGCAACAACAACAACAAAACACTCAGCCAAGTATTTTACATCTGTCATAAATAAAGGAGAAATCAGAACATTACCAAGTTAACAAAATAAGCGAATTTGTCACTAGCAGACTTGCTCTGCATGAAACACTGAGTCTTTGAGGCTGAAATGAAAGGGCACTGGGCAATAATTTGAATCTGTATGAAAAAATAAACAGCACCAATAAAAGTAACTATGTATTTAAATATGCACAGATAGCATAAATGCATTTTTGTTTGTAACACATTTTATCATTTATCTGATTTAAAAGACAACTGTATAAACAATAATTATAAATTTGTGTTGATGGACTTACAAGGAAAATAAATTAAGGCAATCAACTGGAAAGGAAAAAGTAAACCTATCTCTATTTGCAGATGAAATAATCTTGCATATAGAAAATCATAAAGAATTAATTTAAAAACTATTAGACTAATAAAGAAGTTTAGCAGAGCTGGCAAAGACCGAAGAAAATCCAGATAAGTTCTATGAAGCACAATAAGCACACATAAATTGTAAGATAATGTGCATATACAAAATTCAACTATATTTCTATACCTTAACAATGAACCTTTAGGAAAGAGGGAGCACACAGCATCAGTAAAGATATCTGATCCCAAACCAGGTGAAATGAAGACCAATCGGAGGCCTAACCTTCACTTGTATAATGACCACTTATGGACCTAATCCTGAATTGTACCCCACATCTTTAAAATAAAAGTCGAACAATAATAAAATTTATATCATGCCAAAAGAATAAAATATTGAATAATAAATGTAGCAAAATAATGTAAGACTTGTACATGTTTTAAAAACTACATTATTTAAAAATTAAGGAAGACCTAAATAAATTAAATCCATGTTTATAGGTTAACAGTCTTGATATTGTTAAGATGACAATACTCCTCAAATTTATCTAAAGATTTAATGCAATTTATGACAAAATCAAAATCGCCTTTATACAGAACTTCACAGAGTAATTCTAAAATAATATAGAAATGTGAAGAGTAGAGAATAGCCTGAATAATTTAGAAAAAAAGATGAATAAATTTGAATGACTTATTCTTCCTGATTTTAAAAATTTACTGCAAATCTACAGTAACCAAGATAGTGTACTACAGACATAGGATAGACATATAAATCAATGGATTAGAACAGTAAGAACAGAAATAAATCCATACATGTATTACCAATTAATTTTCTAAAAGGTTGACAAGACAATTTAATAGAGAAAGAAGAGTCTTTTCAGGGAACTGGATATCTACATGGGGAAAAACAAAATGAAGCTTGATCTCTACCTCATACTATACATAAAGATTTGTTCAAAAGGGATCATAGGCCTAAATATTAGTGCTAAAAACAGAAGAAAACAGATTTTCTTAATGACTTAATCTTAATGACATTGGCTTAAACAATGGTTTCTTAGGTATTACATCAAAAACACAAGTAACAAAAGGAAAATTGAACATCATCAAAATAGAGAAATTTTGTGTTTCATAGGACCGTATCAGTAAATTGAAAAGAAAACCCACACAAAAGGAGAAAATATTTGCAAATACCATTGATCCTTGAACAACACAGGGCTGGAGTGCCAACTTCCTGCACAGTTAAAAATCCACATATAACTTTTGACTCCCCCAAAATGTAAATACTAATAGCTTATTGTTGGCTGAAAGCCTTACTGGTAACACAGTTGATTAACATTTATATGTATTATGTACTATGAGTGGGAACCAAAAATAACCCTTGGGATTTATTTATTTAAAAATAATGTATTTATTCTTACTTGTTTAAATTTTGTTGCTTTTAACATACTCTCTGTGTGATGCAATATACCAATCTAGACACTATTTCCACTGCACAAAACAACTTTTAAACTCATGAATTTTTATGTCTTTTAATGCTTCTGTCATCTTTTGTTTAACCTCATCCACATTGGCTAAATTAAACATTTCCCTTTGAGGACTTTTTTCACCATGGAAACAAAAAAAGTTGCTCAGGGCGACTTTTTGGGTGAATAATGGGGATCATGTCATTTTGGTCAAAAACTGCTGAACACTCAGCATGGTGTAGGCAGGTGGGTTGGTCATGGTGGGAAAACCAATCACCTATTTGCAACAACTTGAATTTTTCTGCCACATAGAAAGACACAAACTTCTCAAAACTTCCAGATGAAAACTTTGGTCGACTGATCTGGGGGAACAAATTCTGAGTGTACTACAAGGGGCCCAGTCTCCAAAAGATAATTCCAGTTTTGGGGTGTTCCCCCTAGTACATAAATTAAATTAGAGAAAAGAAAATGCTATTCAAAAAACATAAGGAAAAGAAAATAGACTTACTATTTACTGAGTGGATGTGGATCAGTATAAAGATATTCATCCTTGCCATTGTCTTCACATTGATTAAATTTATATCATGCCTGAGGCTGAGGAGGAGGAAGGAGAGGATGGGTTAGTCTTGCAGTCTCAGAGGTTGCAAAGAACGAAGAAAATCCGCATATATGTGAACCTGTACATTTTAAGCTCCTTTTGTTCAAGAGTAAATTGTAATATATGCAATAATGGTCTAGTATCCAGAATACAAATAAGTCATACAACTTAGCAAATAAAAGGTAAATAACATGTTTCAAAAATGGGCAAAGTATTCGAATAGACATTTCTTCATCAAACACACGAATGATCAATAGACACATGAAAAAAACTTTAACAGTATTAGTCATTTGTAAATGTAAATAATCTAAATCAAAACCACACTGACATAACCTTTTACCCCACTAGGATGGATCTATTTTAAAAAGACAGAAAATAATAAGTATTCATGAGATGATAGAGAAATTAGAAGTCTTGAACATTACTCATGGTAATGTAAAATAGTGGAGCTGATTTTAAAAAACAGTTTGAAATTTTTCAATAAAGTTAAACATAAAATTTCCATATGGCTCAGAAATTCCAATCTTATTTATATACCCAAGGGATATAAAAACATATATTTATTCAAATATTTGTACTCTAATGTTTATATAGCATTGTTAATAACAGCTCAAAAATGGAAACAACTCAAATGTCCATCAACTGATGAATAAGGAAATAAATGTGGTATACATATATATAATGGAATATTATTCAACCATATAAATGAAGTACTGATGAATGTTACAACATGGATGAACCTTGAAATTATTATGTTAAAGAAAGAATTCAGACAAAAAGGTTATATTATATGATTTAGTTTATGTAAGTTGTCCAGACTAAGCAAATCTATAGAGATAGAAAGTAGATTAGTGTTTGTCAGAGGCTGGGAGGTGGTCTGGGGAGTGACTATTAATGAGTTGGTAGTATCTTTTGTGGGGTAATACAAATATTTAATAATATTTTATCATTTTCAAAAGATATTATGCGAGAGGACTATTGGCAAATAGCTTGTAAATACCCAAGACAGAATTTGGCAAGGGCCCTTAGCTAATATCAAACTCTAAAAGCATTATGGCAATTTAAATAATTTCAGTTTTATATTTTCCTTGGAAGATATTACCCCCAGTTGGATGATTCTCAGGAAAGCTATCCAAGGTCTTAGTTATGTATTTACTTAGTCACCAACTCCCTTTCGTTTGGGACTCTTTATTTCTTTTCTTGGAATCAGAAACTTGGAGTTTATTTATTTAATAGTTTGTTTCCTTGCTCAGCTGAATTTTGTGCAGTATGTTCTGAATACTGTTTGAGAGAAAACAGTTCCTCCATACGTTTCAGCATCTCCGGACGGAGACAAATGATTTAGCTAATATAACCAAATACTTACATCTCCTAAAACAAAAACTGATATATATTGTATCAATCATAATGTTATAGGCTGCAAGTAACAAAACACCATGGCTCAAACTGATCTACCAATAAATCAAGTAATTCTATCCAAAAACCCCCAAAAGTTTCAGACTTAAGGCAGGTTCTAGACACGGTATCAGCAGTGGTATAATGACATCATTAAGAAGTCAAGTAAGGCTGGTTCTTCTTATGGCTACTAGACATCTGTCAATAGCATTTTCCTCTCTTCAGCCTAAGTCAATTTAAGACATATATCTGCCTGCCTCTCACCCACATCAGTAACAATTGCCAGGCAAACTCATATGCTAATTGAATTAAACGAATGTAATTTTACTCTGAGTCATAAGTATTTTGCCTAAAGGAGAAAAAGAACAAATTTGCTAGGTGAACAAAAACCCTTGCCACATACAGTTTAATTCTTCATCTGAAATAAGGTCAATAATTTAAAATTTCGACGAATTGGGTTATAAGGTCTTTATATATATTTGTAAGGAACAAAACTATTACATTTAAGCTTAATCAAATTTAAACTTAATATCAAATTTGAATGCAAGTTGAACCTGGCAGGTGGAATCAGATTAAACTCATCCATGGGGATATTTCTTTGTATAGTTTGAAAGACAGTATGACAGGATAACCTGGCATATTTTGAAATCCTAGAGACCTAGGTACAAATATATTTGCACCTCTTATCATCTTCATAGTTGTGGGCCAAGTACTTCAAATCTCAGTGCTCACATTTGTTAAAAGTGGAAAATTGTGCCTAATTCATTATGTTGACACTTGACAATTGTTAGGTTGATGACATTTTAAAAAGTCTTGTATTTTCCACACCTAACAACTGACCCCCCAAAATCAATCAATGAAGGAATGTCTTAAAATCCTCAGTTAAGTGAGTTTGAGCCTTCTTGGACTTTGTGTGACTAACCTCATAAGAAGTCCACATGTTAATTTATTAGAGCAGTGCTTTCAACTGGTTTCTTGAAAGATATTCCCAGTATCCCCCAGCAAAATCCACCCCAAGAGTGGAATTTTCTTTGTATGAAAGTGTGCTAAAGTGCAAACTGCATAAAAAATCTCCAGCATCGGCTCCAGTTATGTCAAGGGAGCATGCAGTGGAAGCAAAGTTCCAACTGAGAGATAGACATCGTGTTGATATATCTGGAAAGCTTTGCACCTCAGATGGCGGTGAGAAGCAAAAAGAGAACAGCTTTTGAATTATGAAACGTATATTCAAAGATAATTTGCAACATGGATCCAAGGATCTGAAGTCTTTTTTTATTTTCTTGGTTATTTATTCAATTTAAAATAACTAAGAAGGAGAATATGCTTTACTTTATGTACCACAGAGTAAAATTTTTATGTCTGGCAAGCTATATTAATTCCCCCATCCTTTTATAGTTTTTTTTTTTTTTTAGAAAAGATCAATTAGTTTGGAATATCTGTGATGATATGAATAAAATATTATTGTTTTGAAAAAAAAATCTGAATTTTCAAACCAGTTTCTGGGACAGCAAACACATCCACACACAAAAGTTGGCTTATCTGTTCTTTATTTATTTTGGAAACAGCCTTTTGAATTAAGTTCAAATAAAACTAGGTATTAGTCAGTAATTTCTTAAAACGGATTTAAGCTTCAGCCAAAGCAGCAATTTAAAATCTCTCTAATCCATCACCACATCAAAGCTTTTTTGTGTAAGTGGTTTGCGTTTGCTGTGACACAGTGAAAGTATTCAGCCAAAGTTGAGGCTCCAAAAAGAAAGCATCCTATGATTTAATGCAAGGGGAGGCTCATGCAGATGGGGAAGAGTTCACTCTCTACCTGTTCCTTAAATTGTGCCCTCTACACAATGATTGAAAGGGTCCATGTAGAACTGAAATTCATTGCATCTGCTGCTTTCCATTTCCATTTTGCAGACGCATTTTTTTAAACATAGAATTGTCCCATCCTATAACCAGCAACATCGGTTATTGGCAGTTAAATATTTATATTACCCTTTCCTCTGCATCTTGGATAATAATACATGTAAGAATATTACACATTAATTGTTTAATTTATAGTTACATAAATCATCTAAAATCATATCTCTTATAATTGAAGAATAGAAATATGTGTATATCTATATATGTGTGTATGTGAATGTATGCATGTACATGTACATAGACACATACATATACATGTCTTAAATGAAAAATTAAGACAGGAAGTGGAATACATAAGAAGAAATTGTAAACTTAATTGGAAATGAATATCTCCTGATACATGCTAAAACAAATGAGCCTTGAGAACATAATTCTAAATGAAAGAAACCAGTCACAAAAGACCCCACATATTGTATGATTCCATTTATATGAAATACCCAGAATAGGCAAATCTGTAGTAACAGAAAGTATATTAGTGGTACCCTAGGACTGGGAGCACAGGGAGATTAGGAGATGATGCTTAAGGGAGGTGGGGTTTCTTTTGGAGTAAGAAAAATGTTTTAAATTTTATTGTAGTGGTTTGCACAAATCTGTGAAGATACTAAAAGTCATTGAATTGCACACTTAAAAGTGGATAGATCGTGTGGTGTATAAATTATATGTCAATGAAGTGGTTTAAAAAGTACCTTGCTCCATTTATCGAAATTCTTAGATTTCTGTTTACTAATATAAGACTTCTCATTTTATTCAACAAACACAGTACCTCACAGTTATTCCAAATTTTAAATATCTTCTTGTGGTGATACAATTCTGTAGAGCTAAGTAAAAATAAAATCTGGGATCACTAAAAAGAGTTTTAATATCTGCAAGGCCCGTGGTAGTAATTGCATTCTTATATGAACCAACGCATACACCCCACATGCACAAACATCAACCACATTCCATAGAGAAGCAGTCAAAAACTCTGTCAGACAATCTCCAACTGTTGCTGAATTATTTAAAACACTACAAAAAGTCACTCTGAAGAGTGTTTCATTTGTTTTAAATGTCATGGCGGATCTCTGAAATGGGTGGAATTTATAACTGCATGAAAATGCCGCAGTGCTGCCCACATTAGCACAAGTAGTCCTTGGATAGTTTAGGGGCTATGGTTTTATTTTCACTGCTTTTAGACAAGCAGTTCACATTAGAGTTGAAACTATTTGAAAATTACTATTGAGTTTATTGTCTAATTTTATTTGGATGATTCATTGGCTAGGCTTTCCTCTTCTATTTTTCATTCAAAAAAGGCTCTACCCTCTTTATAGTCTGAATTTACTGGGTTACAGTTAAACTTGTATTTATAACGTGGGCACCACAAGAAGGCTTTGCTAATATCTGTTCTTTCAAAGTGCTTTGACATTTAAAATTTTTTATTTTCTTTTTCCAAGAAAAGTGTGAGTGATGGTAGAAATACAGAATGTAAGTTAGCTGGGCTCTCATTTTTTTACCATTTGAAAAATAATATCACAAATGCAAATGTCCACATAAGTCAACAGATAATATCCATGTGTGAGTTGATCAAAGTAAGAGTATGGTAAACTGTATGTCTTGTCTGATAGAATGGAAGCCATGTAGAGCCAGTCATATGCTACTGTTGTGGAAAATCCAGCTTCAGGATACTGTTGCTAGTCACACAGAAAGCCAGTCATTGAGACAATAAGTATTGCCAGGAAAGAAGGCTTTTTATTGGGAGATAGCAGATAAGGAGAATAGGAGATTCATTCTCAAATCCTTCTCCCCATCCACTGAAGTCAAGGGTTTATATAGTAGGGCAGAAGTAGAAAACAGGAATTAGGGAGAAGTAAGAAAGAGGAGCTGGTGAGCAGGAACTGGGGAGGGGTACAAAAGAGGAGCTAATTAACAGGTGGGACCTGACATCTCATTGGATCTGGTGATCTACCTCCTTGATACTATAGTCTGGAGGGCCATTTTCCTGAAAGAGGAACACAGAAAAGACAAACATAAGTTTCACCATTAAGATTGGGAAGATACACTTCTTTTTTTTTTCTTTTGAGTTGGAGTATTACTCCGTTGCCCAGGCTGGAGTGCAGTGGCACACTCATGGCCACGGCAGCTGCGACCTGCTGGGCTAGGCAATCCTTCCACCTCTGCCTTCCAAAGAGCTTGAACTACAGGCGTGGGCTAGCTACCATGCCCGGCTTATTTTTGATTTATTGTAGAGAGAGGTCTCACCAAGTTGCCTAGGCTGGTCTTGAACCACCTGACTCAGACAATCCTTTTGCCTCGGCCTCCCAAAATGCTGGCATTATAGGCTGAGCCTCCCCGCCCGAACTGACTTTTCAAGAGATGCAGAAAATTGAGATTTGAAAAATACGAATAGTGACAAATATTAAGATCTAGATTAATTAAAAATGTGGCCTACATTTTCTAATTTTAAATAACTTATAATCCATAATTCATAAAAATGCTATATTTTTCAATTAAAATAAAATACTTGAATATATTTTAAAAAATTTAATTAATAGCCAATATAAAATAAAACTTTAAGATGTAGTAAAGCAATTAAATTTAAATTATTCAGAGTTTTAAAAATTTTAAATTTCTGTGAAGGCAAAATGAATCATGTTCATGGGTGAGATTTTACCTTCACAAGTCAATGATGCAATCACTCCTCTAAAGACAATCCCAATTCCTAACAAGCAGAAGTTTCACCTTTGTAACCAGGGGTCTTCAATGAAACATCCTCAAGCAAATGGGGAAATGTGAAAATCTGGCTGTATAAGATTCTTGTTGGTTTAAGAAAAGGCTCATTCAAAGGAACAAACATGGAAGAGAAAAAAAAATGGTGGCAACTGAATCTTTGTTATGGACTCTGAAGAAAAATGCTACAGGAGGAGTAATGCCTCTACATGATCAGCTTGTTCAAACAAAGGTAGAAAAATCCAATGTAAAAGTTCTAATCTATATTTCTGTGAAATATAACACAGTTGATCAGAAAGCTGAGACTTGTTTTATTGCTGGTGAGTGGGAAAGCTAAGATTCACACCTTAATTTTCTGACCCAGAAGTGTTTTCTTCTCATCTTAAAACCTCAGCTGATTGATCCCAGAATATTGGCAGTGTAGGAGCAGCAAGTGTAGAAATGGGTTCCGAATTTATCTTTCTGTGTGATCCTAAACTATCAGAACCTTATTTGCCAGTTTTATAAAAGTCAGACTATTGTATTAGATCATTTTAAGGGTCCTTCTCAGGTCTCACAAAGGAATGGTTATTCAGAATATTGATACAAAAGAGTTAAATTTCAGAATGACTAGTACTTTTCATCACAGCTGGTTTAAATTGCCTAAAGGATTTAAGAATACTTTCAAGTAATAATGCAAGTTAGACAGCTTAAATCTACATTTAACATTTAGCTACATTTATCTACTGAGGATGCACTTTTTGTGGGGAACTGAACACTACAATAATTCCTGAAAGAAAATTTTATCAAACTTTATCTGACCTGGACAAGAGACTGACATTTCAAGAAAACACTGAATAATAATGTTTCACTTTTGCTGAATAAAAGTAACAATTAGAGACAGACCAATAATGCAAGCTTCAGAGATTGTACAAAATAAAATTTGCAAGGTCAGTGCTTGAAGTTTGTATAATACACTTGCTTTTGGTTCCCAATTTTGTCAGTTATGTGGGCTGGTCTTTTTCAACAGTAGATCAGCTGTCACAGTAACTTAAATGAACTTACTTGAAAATATCTCTGATTTCTAGTTGATAATGTGTGTACTGTGTTTAAATTAAAAGAAAAAGGAATATTTCTCCTACAAAATTTCATTTCAAAACTTAATATAAGGAAGATTTGTAGTCAACAAAACCTATGTGATTTGTAAGTGAACTTGAAAAGGTTCTGAAAGGAAAAATGATGGCATCAAACTAGTTAAAAGTGAATAAACTTTTGCTGTGATCTTATACTTTAATCTTAAATAGTATGATAAAGTTTGTCCCCTATGATCTCGAAGTTCGGACTAATGATAAGTTATTTAAATACTTGCAATAATTTACTGAATGTTGATCTTAATATTTTTAAAACAGTCACATCAGCTTCCTATTTTTCTCTCACAGATCTTATTTCATAGATGGAAAATAATTTAATTGAATGTTTGACATTTACATAAAAGATAATTACTTTTAATAGAAGGACCTGCTTATGGGAGATAATCCAACCTACCCTCCTTAAATCCAAAATAAATAAATAAATAAATTGACATTTGGGATGTTAGCACCACTATTTTCTCTAGTTTTGCATCTAACACACCCCTAATATTTCCATTTGAGGAATTTATTTTGTTTTATTTTTATTTTAGATTCAGGGTGATAAGTATATGCTTATTACATGGATGTATTGTGAAGTGGTAGGAATCCGATCTCAGGTGGCCTAAATTTGGGGAATTTCATTTTACTGGGTGCAGGGTGTGTAGGCAAACCCATTCATTAGGTTGCTGTTGTTTTTCATGAGGCTCAAAACTCAAATGTAAAAGAAGGGACACTTTTTGCTGTTTTTAGCTGACATGCGAAGCAAAGCCAGAAGGTGTTTTGTTTTAACAGTTCACTCCAGAGAAGCTTCTACAGAGGGAAAAACACTGTATAACTTGTCTGCATGGGTCAGGAGGGCTCGAATCATTGCTGCTAGAATCCTCAGACCTTAATGGCTTTTTCTTCCACTCCTCAGTCCCTGGAACTATGTGATAACTTGCCCAGAAATTCTTCTTATGGAATCTGTTTTTACATGGGAACAAATATTTGTGCAGCAACTAGAAGAAAGGTCTTTCCTGAGAAGTACAAAGAGGCAGAATGTGTGTGGATCACAGATTAGACAAGGCAAATAGGAGCAGAATATAAGAGGAACGGAATTGAACTCAACATAAGTCAAAGAAACTCATTTGACCTGTCTTTATACTCCAGTAGAAAATAGAAAATAGTGGGAAGATTGAGATTTCATGGTAAAATATAGGAAAATAATTCTATTTAAATCACAGTTACTGCCATAGCTATTGACTTCTTATGAAGACACTGGCAAAATGTAAAATGCCCTCATGTTTCCACGCTGTGGTAACTTTGATATTTCTAATGTTTTCTGAATGATTTATGGAAGTTTCCATAGAAACATAAAAACACATTTTTAGTAATAGGTAAATTAGAAGTGTTCCATTTTGAATCAGCAGGTACCACAGGGAAAAAAATGACAACACATTTACAAAAAGCAGTATTTTAAAAAGAATGTAGCAGAAATATAAACTACTTGAAATATCATTATTAGTAGAACTAGTACTAATCACCGAAATTACTGGCATTTATATTAAGTATTTAAAATTTTACAAAGTAGAACATCCATTATTAAATTTCTAGTCAGAAGTCTCATGAAAATTATTTCATTTTTATCATTTTCATTTTACAGAAGTATAAATTAAGACCTGGGGAGTGAGTCAGCTCTCTTGTCTACACAATCATTTGCTTGAGATCATGTTTGCTAAAAGTGTATACATAGCTCTGAAGAATGGGGAACTGAGGCAAATTTCATTTAATAATACCATTCTGTGCTAAGATGAACAAACAAAAACACACAAACAAAAAACTACAAAGGAACCTAGAAAGAAGTAAGAGATAATCAATATAAAACAATGTTCTTTTTCTGAGTTCAATTTTATGATTTGGGGAAAATTTTAAAAATTGTTCTGAAACTTTTTTGTAATCTCTTCACAGCGCAGAAAACATGATCAATTTTGCAATAAGTATTTTTCAGATATGTCACTACATCAAGTAAATCTTTTGATATCACTGATTAGGTTATCTTGGAGGAGATCATATTATACTTATGAAGTCAGCAGGAATTCAAATAATAATTGTCTTTCTAGAGATTCTTTAAATTTTCAACTATTTTTCCAAAGTCATGGTCTGAAAAATTTATAATATGGGTTTTTGAAGAAATTTAGTTTGCCTAGTTATTGCTAAGTAGTTATTTCTGTATAAACATTTGAAGTTCTTTCTAATCAAGTAGGATTCTTTCAGAAATCAGTGAGCAGGATTCTGGGAAGATGGCGACCAAGGTGGCATTGTTTGATAAAAACGCTGCAAATCCTTTAAACATGTTATGTTAAAATATATTGTCCCAACAAATAAAAATCCAAAATCCATAACAACATTTATAAACAAAAAAGGCAAATGGGGCCTTCAAAACTTTCAAAATACAAATGAGTGAAGGCAGCCATCAATATTCACAGAAACTACACGGTAGTGAGGGGCAGAGGGAAGTAATGGGGTAACTGATGGACCTGAGAATTCTGAGAGCAGAGAAATTCCACAGAACCAGCTAGGATTTAGGTAGAATAATATGTGAACAACAACTGATAATGAGATGGATTTTGTCATCTCCAGTAAAGAGTAATCATAAAGAACCCAACAGCACATAGCAGTCTTTGGACTTTCTTTTTTTCTTATTTTTAAATACATATTTTTTATTTCAAAATTGTGGGGTACAGTTAAGAGTTAGGTATACAAATATGCATTGTGCAGGTACCCTTGATGAGGTGTGTCCCCCTGTCCCCAAACAGATATTGACTACTGTTAATCCCACCTCCCTTCCCCTCCCTGCACCCCCATAGTTTCCCACCACTGTCAATCCTTTTCTTATAGTATTACGATAGTTGTTCAAGGTCCACTTATGAGTGAGAATATATGATACCCAGATCTTTGTTTCTGTTAGAGATCACTCAGTATTATAAACTCTAATTCCATCCAAACTTGACTTCCAGCGCTCCTTTCCAAGATGAGGAAACAGCCTGAGTGGAATCTATATTGAGCAGGACAAGGACATGAACAAGAGAGAAAAAGCTGGAGAAGGTCTAGATGAAAATAAGTGAGGAACAAAGCCAGTGAACTGCCATGTTTTTCAACACTGCACATAACACTAAGAACTAGCTCTGTGAAGTTAGAAGAGATTGAGCAATCCCACTCCCGGTTATTTATCCAAAGAAAAGAAAATTAGTATGTTGAACAAATATCTGCACCCCCATCGTAACTGCAAAACTATTTACAGTAACCAAGATATGGAATCAATCTAGGTGTCCAACAATAGATAAATAGATAAAGAAAATATGGCATAAATACAAAATGAAATAGTACTTAGCCATAAAAAAGAACGAGATCCTCTCACACAGTAACATGGGTGGAATGTTAAGTGAAATAAGTCAGGAACAGAAAGTTAAACTTTAAATATATGTTCTCTCACTCACATGTGAGAGGTAGAAACAAATATATCTCATGGAAGTACAAAGTAGAACAAGAGAATACTAGAGGCTGGGAAGGGCAGAAGGGAGGAAAAGACAGAAAGAGATTTGTCAAAGGATACAAAATTGCTGCTACAAAGAATAAATAAGCTCTAGGGTTCTATAGCGCTGTCTGGATGACTACAGTTATAGTTTCAGATAGCTATAAGGAGGATATTGAATGTTCTCAACACAAATAATACATGTTTGAGATGATGGACATACTAATTACTCTTACCTAATCACTATGTATCATTTGTATCAAAACATCATTAAGTAATCCATAAATATGTACAATAATTATGTGTAAATTAAAAAAATGATACCCTAATAAATGCCTCTTTCAAAAGAATCAGGCCAACACATTAACATCACCATCTCTCTTTTTTTTTAAGTTGGAGTTTCACTCTGTCACACAGGCTGGAGTACAGTGGCACACTCATGGCACCCCAGCATCAACATGCTGGCCTCCAGCAATCCTTTCACCTCAGCCTTCCAAGTAGCCAGAACTACAGGCACACACTACCACACCCAGCTAATTTTTTATTTATTGTGGAGACAAGGTCACATCAAGTTGCCTGGGCTGGTCTCAAACCAGTGGGTTCAGCAATCCACTCACCTCGGCCTCCCAGAGTGCTGGGATTACAGGCTGAGCCAAGTAAACCATTGTCTACACTTGCAATGTAAAAAAAGAAAACACAGAGGTAAGATACATAAGACAGAGTAAAATCCTGTAGTCTTATGTTTTAAATAGAAATATTATAAGAACTCAAGATGTATTTTAACATCTGAGTGTATCTCATATATACTAATTAAATATAGTTATACATACATTACAACAGTATATATCTTTTTTTTTTTTGAGTTGACATCTCACTTCACTGCCCAGGCTGGAGTATAGTGGCATACTCATAGCCACTCCAGCGTCATCCTGCTGGGCTCCAGCGATCCTTCCACCTCAGTCTTCCAAGTAGCCAGAACTGCAGGTATGTGCTACCACACCTGGCTAATTTTTTATGTATTGTAGAGATGAGGTCTTGCCAAGTTGCTCAGGCTGATCACAAACCCACGGGCTCAGGCAATCCACTTGCCTCGGCCTCCCAATGTGCTGGGATTACAGGCTGAGCCACCAAGCCTGACCCATATCTTTTCATCTAATTCATTTCTATATGTGTATTTATATATGTCCTGAAAGAGGTCTGAAACTTTGACCAACTCAGTAACAGTGAGCCTCTTGAGAGTCCAGATTGTGTTTTTTGGAATGCCATTTCCCACTACAAGAAATAAAAAATCCTTGGGGAAATGGCTGATTCCAGTTTTTACACAGGAAACATACAAAATGAATGTGGAAACTACATCAAAACCACTACAGCCATGTCAAATGAACTCAGGAGACTACTTGTAGAGGTTCCCACTGGCCAAAGATCAAATCGCATAAAATTTAAAAAGGATAATAATTGCAACTAATTGCAATCTATTAGATATGTTTCCATTAAGTGTGTGTCTGGCATATGTGTATGTGTGTCTGAGTGTGTACACATATACTAATTGATTTCTTTTGGAGATTGATAGGAAATCAATGATTTAACTTGAAAACTGGTTAATCGATTTCTGTCAAGACGGCCATGGAACAGGTCGGACTGTGAGAGTCTCTGCAAAAGAGAGTGCCCATAAAGACTCTCTGCATGAGTGGGTGTGTGCCAGTGGGTGATTGAAAGTCCACCTGAGGAGAGACTAAGATTCATGTACCAGGGCTCTCCTCCAGAGGTGACTGCAATCCCCCATGACTCTGAGATTACAGCCACTGTGGCACACAGGGTCATCTGCTGTTCTCAGGGCTCCCCTGAGAAAAGACTGCAGAATACAGCTGATCCTCATCACCACCTGGCACCCAACCCACACCATCACCTGTGACAGCAGAGTGGCAGGAGAGAGAGAGCAGGTTGGGGAGAGCTGGAGAGGAGCCCCACCACTGGTGAGAAAATGTCGACTGGAGCCATTTTCTCTGTCCCAGGATCAGGCAGAGACTTGCATTGCCCCGCCTAGCTCCACCCACCCTTCAACCTGGGACCTAGAGGTTATCTCATCAAATTCAGAGAGACAGACGACCACCCCTACTCTGGAACAGGCACAAACACTTCAGATCTGAGTGGGAAAATTGACAAGAGCGGCCGCAAGCTGGATAAGTCCAGATCTGATCTATCCTCCTCCCACAGTAGTCCACAAGGCATCTAACCCATGCTGAGAGCAACCCTGTCAACCTGCAGTGAGAGCAGAGGGGAGGGGCTGGAGACCAGAGTTGAAAGGAAGTTGAAGTTAGAGGAACAGCCTTAGAGTGAGTTTCAGTTTTTTATTTGTTTGTTTTGCTTATTTTCTTTGCTTTTTGTTTTTTCTTTTCCCTCTTTCTTTCTGTTTTTGATTATGTTTTCATACTTTTTTCTGTTATCTTATTGCTTTTTTTAGACATCCTGTTTGTGAATAGGTATTTTAGAGGGAGAGTACATCAATAGAGGGGTTTTTGCTGGTTTGTGTTTGTTTGATTGCCTGTATGTTTCTGTTTTTGTAATCTTTTCTGTCTTTGTGTCTCTTTTCATTTGTTAGTTGGTACTCCTGTCAGTTTCCCCTATTTTTCTTCTCTCTCTCCGCCTTTTTCTTTCCTTCCTTTTTCCATTCTTTTCCTTTTTCTTGCTTTCAGGGTGCAAACCTATACCCTCACTGCATGGATAGATTTTAAGGAAGTGGGAAGTGGGTTCCAGGGGACCACACACCTGTCAGCAGATACTGGGATCTGCAGATAGTTCCTGAAACACAGCTTCTCCCTCAATTAAATCTCAAAACTGCAAAAAGAACAGCGCCCCACCCACAGTCCAGCTTTAGAATTTCACAAAGCCAGAGGATCCACATAAGGAAGAATAGGAGATTGAGCAAACAAAAGTAAAAGCTAGCTCCCCAATCCCTGAACAACAGAATTAAAGAAGAGGTAAAAAAAATGTGGGTTGGGGAGGAACATGTACACACATGAAGAAAAACCAAAAGAAGAATATGGCTCTCACACAGACTCCTTGGGGGTCAGCCACTGGGAATACAGACTTTGGAATTCAAACAATGAAGAGCCCACAGAATAACTGGTGTCAAACCAAAACACAGATATAAAGACATTAATAGAGAGAAGAAACAGTATTGAGGACAGATAAGAGGAAAGAATGGAGTTGATAACTGAAATAATAGCAATAAAGAATACAGTGAATGAAATAAGCAACAAATTGATAATCATGGAGAGCAGAATTAACCAAGCAGAAGAAAGACTCTCAGAGCTTGAGGGTCATTATATAGAACTAACCCAAACTGTTAAAAACAGAAAAGAAACTTAAAAACACAGAACAAAACCTCCAAGAGATGAGCTATTATTTCAAGAAACTAAACCTAAGATTAATTGGAATTCCTAAGGCTGATAGAGAGAAAGAGACCACCCTGGAACAAACATTCCATGAAATTATCCAAGAAAACATCCCTCAGCTCATCATTGAATGACCATTCAAACACAAGAGATTCAGAGAACCCTTGCAAGACAACAAATGAGAAGACCAACTCCTAAACACATGGTAGTTTGCTTACAAAAAGTAGGTATAAAAGAAAATATCCTAAGGCATCAAGAGAAAAAGGTCAGACTACCTACCAGAGAAGATCTATCAAAATAGCAGCGGCATCTACAGAAATACTTCAGGCTAAAAGAGCTTGGACCCCAATCTTCAAAGTTCTCAAAGATAAACAATTTCAACAAAGAATTACCTACCCAGCTAAGCTAAGCTTCATCAGTGATGGAGAATTAAATTCCTTCCCAGACACTAAATCCCTAAGAGCTTATGCTGCCTCTAGACCAGCTCTACAAGAAACATGTAAGAAAGTATTAAACACAGAAGAAAGGAAAAAAGAATGATAACGCCCTTCACAAAAATGCAGGAATAAGATAGAAAACACACATGAATCAACCCCCAAATCAAAAGAAATGTAACAAACAAATAAACAAACAGCAGCAACAACAAAAACTTTATAAGGACAACATGACAGGTATGACCTCACAAACTCAAAAATTTGCCTGAATTAAATGCACCACTGAAAAGACAGAGAATGAAAAATTGGATAAAATGTCATGAGGCTGCAGTATATTGTCTCCAAGAGAATCATCTCACCAGAAAGGACGCTCACAGACTCAAAATAAGAGGATGAGAAACAAAATCTCAGGCAAACAGACACAAAAGAAAGCAGGAGTTTTGATCTTAATGTCAGACAAAATACCCTTTAAGCTATCAAAAATTTAAAAAGAATGGAAGGTCACTACATAATGATAAAAGGTTCAATCAATCAACAAGAAAGATCCATCCTAAACAGATATGCATCCAGCATAGGAGCACCAACTTTCATAAGGAAGCTTCTAGGTAAAACTTAAAAAAGATATTGACTCTAACACTATCATAGCTGGGGACTTAAATACCCCACTCACAACCCTAGGCAGATCATCAAGACAAAAAGTCAGCAAGGAGATCTGGAACCTCAAAGTGACACTTGACCAAATGGACTTAATTGATACCTACAGAACACTTTACCCAACATACCATGGAATATACATTCTCCTCATCACCATATGGAACATACTTTAAGATTGAACACATCCTTGGTCATAAATCAAGCATAAACATATTCCATAAGATTGAAATACCGCCATGCACCTTCTCAGACCACAGTGGAATAAAAAGAAATATCAACACCAACAAAGTTCCCCAAAACCCACAAAGGACTGAACACTAAATAGCATGATGCCAAACAACTCCTGGGTCAACATGGAAACCAAAACAGAGATTAAAAGATACCTGGAAACAATAAAAATGAAGAAATATCTTACCAAAACCTCCAGGATGCTGGAGTACTAAGCAGTACTAAGAGGGGAATTTGTAGCTCTGCAATTACACATGAAGAAAATGGAAAGATCACAAGTTAATAGTGTAACAAATCACCTAAGGAAGCTGAAAAAGCAAGACCACCAAAACCCTAACTTCAGCAGAAGAATCCAGATCACCAAAATAAAAACCCAAATTCAGTACACAAAAGACAAAAAGATAATATAAAAAATCAACAAAGCAAAAAACTGATTTTTTGAAAGGATAAACAAGATTTATGGACCCCTAGCTAGAATGACCAAGAAAAAGAGAGAAAAAGCCCAAATAAACACAATCAGAAATGAAAAAATCAAGCCACAAGTCACCCAGAAGAAATACAGAGACTACTATGTACACTTGTGTGGAAACAAACTTGAAAACCAAAAGGAGATGGAGGACTTTCAGACATCACACAACCTCCCCAGGTTGAAACAAGAAGAAATCAGCACCCTGAATAGACCAATAACAACCCAGGAAATTGACTATATAATAAGAAAACTACCTTCAAAAAAACCCTTGGACCAGATGACTTTCCAGCAGAATTCTACAAAACATACAAGAAGGAACTGATACTAATCCTACTGAAAATATTACAGGAAATTGAGAAAGATGGAACTCTCCTCAAATCATTTTATGAAGAAAGCATCACATTGATACTCAAACTAGATAAAGATTCAACAAAGAAAGAGAACTACAGGCCCATATCTGTGATGAACATAGATGCTAAAATTCTCAACAAGATTCTAGCAAACCAGATCCAACAACACATCTAAAAATCATCCACCATGACCAAGTAGTCTTCATCCCTGGGATGCAAGGCTGGTTCAACAATAGGGAGACCATAAACGTAATTAAGTACATCAACAGATGTAAAAACAAAAACCACATGATTATATCATTAGATGAAGAAAAAAAATCCTTTGATAAAATCCAGCATCCCTTCTTGATAAAAACCCTCAAACATCTAGGCATAGATGGAACATACCTCAAAATTGTTAGAGTCATCTACAAGAAACCCATAGCCAGCACAATGCTAAAAAGACATAAATTGGAACCATTTCCCCTGAAAACCAGAGTAAGACAAGGATGCCCACTCTTACCCCTCCTTTTCACCATTGTTTTTGAAGTTCTAGCCAGAGCAGTCAGACAATAGAAGGAGATCAGGGGTATCCAAATAAGAAAAGAGGAAGTCAAGTTATCCCTCTTTGCAGACAGCATGATGCTATACCTTGAAAATCCAATAGAATTTGTCAAAAACCTCCTTGCACTGATAAAGGACTTTGGCAAAGTCAGGGTATAAAAATCAATACGCAAAAGACAGTAGTATTTCTATACACCAACATTAGACAAACAGAAATCCAAATAAAAAGCACAATCCCATTTACAATAGCCACAAAAAATAAAATACCTTGCCATCTTCCTAACCAGAAATGTGAAAGGGCTTTACAATGAAAACTACAAAACACTGCTCAAAGAAATCAAAGATGACACAAACAAATGGAAAAATATTCCATGCTCAAGGATTGGAAGAATCAACATTGTTAAGATGTCCATCCTACCAAAGGCAATCTACAGATTTAATGCAATACCCACTAAGTTGCCAGCAGCATTCTTCTTAGACCTGGCAATGACAATTCAGGAATTCATACGGAAGCATAAATGACCACGAATAGTCCAAATAATCCTCATTAAAAAAAATAGCAGGAGGTATCACACTCTCACACTTTAATCTTTATTATAAGGCTACAATAATCAAAACAGTCCAGTATTGGTATAAAAACAGGCATATAGACCAATGAAACAGGATAGAGATTCCCAAAGCAAAACCTCAATTTCTCAATCAACTCATCTTCAACAAAGTCTACGCCGCCAACCACTGGGGAGAAGAGAACCTACTCAATAAATGGTGCTGGAAGAATTTACTGACCATATACAAAAGATTAAAACAAGACTTCAACCTATCAACATACACAAAAATCAATTCTAAATGGATCAAAGACCTAAAAGTAAAACCTCACACTATAAGAACCTTAGAAAACACAGGAGACACCCTTACGGAAATTGAAACTGGCAACCAATTCCCGATCAAAACCCCAAATGCCCTTGCCATAAGAGATAAGTCAGACAAGTGGGAACTCATCAAATTGACAAACTCTGCAAAGCCAAAAAGGCCATCAAAAGAGCAGGGAGATAGCCCACAGATGCTGGAGGGGGCGTGGAGGAAAAGGGAACTCTACACTGTTGGTGGGAGAGCAAACTAATTCAAAACTGTCAAAACAATTTGGTGATTCATAAAAGATCTAAATATTGACCTTCCATATGACCCTGCAGTCCCCCTACTGGGAATATAACCAGAGGAACTCAAATCACTCAATGAAACAGATACCTGCACACATATGTTTATTGCAGCATTGTTCACTATAGCAAAAACATGGAACCAACTGTGCTGCCCATCAAAAGAGGATTGGAAAAAAAATGTGGTACATATACACAATGGAATATTATGCAACCATAACAAAGGGCAAAATTATAAAGTTCACAGCAACTTGGATGAACTTTGAGTATATAATGCTGAGTGATCTATCACAGAAACAAAGAAATGAATATCGCATGTTCTCACTCATAAGCAAACCTTGAACAATTATCATAATACTATAAGAAAAGGATTGGCAGTGGCAGGAAACTTCTTGGGGCGTGGGGGAGGAGGCAGGATTGGCAGTAGTGGGAATCTGCTGGGGGAGGAGGGGGCACACCTCATCAACAAGAGTACCTGCATAATGAACATCTGTACACTAACCCTGAATGTCCCCACATCTTTTAAATAAATAAATAATAAAACTGGTGAATAGAGAGAATCGGCATTTAGTCTGCCTTTTGTACAGAATATGTACAATTAGTTTACCAAGGAGAAGATAAGGAGAAGCAGCTCTTTATAAAAGTATCCTTACTCCTTGAAAAAAAAAAAACAATAGAAATAGAATATCACCACTTTGCAATTCCCATTGAATTATTGGATCTACATTTCGTGCATAATAGGGTGTTAACATTACGAAAGAAACCACAAGACATTGTGCACCTCTTGATATGCCATCTAAGTTTTCTTTTCAAGTTGAGTTATCATACACATCCTCCAAAATTTGTCCTTTTAAAGTATACAGTTTAGTGGCGTTTAGAATATTCACAAATTGTGCACCATCATCATCTCATTCCAGAACATTTTTTACTACCCTGAGTTACTTAGAGTAGTTACTACATTAGCAGTCACTTTCTATCCCTACTCCCTAGCAATCACTAACCTATATTCTGTCTCTAGAGATTTGCCTATTCTAGGCATTTTATTTAAATAAAACCATAAAATTATATGATTTTTGGTGACTAGCATCTTTCACTTAGCATAATACTTATCAATCTTGCAGCATGTAACGGTACTTCATTTTTTATGGCTGAACAGTATTCCAGTGTATGTATATACTACATTTTATTTAATCATTCATTAGTTGATGGATATTTGAACTCTTTTACTTTTTTGAATATTATCAATAATATTGCTATGTATTTTTTTGAATAAGCATTTGTATGGGCATATGTTTTCATATCTCTTCAGCATATACCTGGAAGTGGAATTATCGGGTCATATGGAACATTCATGTTTAATTTTATTGAAGAACTGTCGAACTGCTTTCCAAAATGATCACCTATAATCAATATTTTCAAAAGAATTGAACCTCGTTCTGATCCAGTTTCTTGATTCATCTGCCAATTTGTAAGAAATGCAGAAAACAGTAGAATCTGTTGATGTGCACCATGATTGTACAGTGAGCAAAATCACAACTGTGAGAAAATAGACTGGCTAAATGAATTAGACTTTTCAACAGGTAAGTTATAAGGAAATGAGAGACTTGGAGGAAGTACTTGTATATGAAAAGAGACTTGGAAGACATAGACGACTCTAAAGGAGGTGAAGCAGGTTAAACTACAGTACTTTGAGATGAAACAAAAGAAAAGAAGCACATTTATTTTTATTTATTTTCACTTTTTATTTTTTGAGTTGGAGTCTCACTCTGTCGCCCAGACTGGAGTGCAGTGGCCGGGAGCCTCGACCTGCTGGCTCCGGCGATCCTTCCGCTTCAGCCTTCCAAGTAGCTGGAACTACAGGCGCGGGCTACCACACCCAGCTAATTTTTGGATTTATTGTAGAGATGAGGGCTTGTCAAGTTGCCCAGGCGGGTCTCGAACTCAGGCAATCCACTCACCTCGGCCTCCCAAAGCACGGGATTACAGGCTGAGCCACTGAGCCCGGCAAGAAGCACATTTAAATGAACTGATTTGTTCTGTGTAAATTATTGATTTGTAACTAAGAAAATTGGTCTAAATAAATTTAGAAAACAGTGTAAGAACGTGAGGATTTAAATTTTATTCAGGTTTCATTTAATTTATATATCTTAGTGCTGTTTGAGTAATGTATTTGTAAATGTCTGGTAGCTACTATTACATTTTTTGTTATTCATTTGCATTTGCCTATGTTTTCATGCGACTTCAAAGCAATAATTTTTATGACAATTTTTTTGGCACAGTTTTAGGTTCATAGCCTAACTGAGAGAAAATTACAATGATTTTGCATATGCCTCTCATCCTCACACACATGCACAGCCTCCCTTATTATCCACGTTTTCCACCAGAGTGGTACATTTGTTACTATTGATGAACCTGCATTGACACATATGATCACCCAAAGTTCACAGCTTCCATCAGGGTTCACTCTCGGCATTCTATGGGTTTGGACAAATATATAATGACAGATATCCACCATCATAGTATGAGTATTTCCAATGCCCCCTAAATCCTTCTTGCTCTACCTATTCATCTTTCCCCCTTAATCAAAGCCTGATCTTTTTACTGTCTCCATAGTTTTGCCTTTTCTGGAATGTCATATAGTTGGAAGCATACAGTATATAGCTTTTTCAGATTGACTTTTTCATTTATTAATGTGTATTTAGGTCTTTACCTTGTCTTTTCAAGGCTTTATAGCTCATAAGTAGCCAGTTTTTAAAACCAATCTTATATGTCTATACTCACTTTGCTCTCATAAACAACAAAATGAAATAATTTTCGGTACAAGAAATTTCCTGCCTCAGAGACATTTCTTCATCGTCATATCACAAATAATGGTGAAATGTCACAGAATCAGCTTGAATGTGATGATTTCTGTAGAAGAAACAGGGCACTTAGGTGAGTATTGCAATTTTTGAAAAAAGAATTCTATTCGTCTCTGAATATTTTGAAATTATTGTGGCACATAATAATAATAATTAATAAAACAAACATGTGTCTTGCCCAGAAAGAGATTTTCATGGTAAAGCCTGGCTCTGACTCAGGAAAAATCTATTTTCTCTCTGAAAATGATACTTGACTGAATCTTTCTTTCTCATTGTAAGCTTTAAACTGCTGCTGTCCTCTCTAAGCTGGTTTTCTCTGTGACAGCTAGAGAGAAATAGCAAATTCATCACACTTTGGACACTGCAACTCGTAAGCAATGTAATTTAGATAAAATCAAAGTGCACCTTCCAAAACTAAAGTCATTAGACAGAGGCATTGCATTGTCATTTTCAAACCAAGGTGTGTGGTCAGAAGTGATGACTGTATGGGAAGAGACTGACAGTTTCTGAATTGGGGGATACTATGCAAGCCATTGGAATGAAAATTACTCTTGCCGGGGCTGGGTGGCTCAGCCTGCAATCCCGCACCTTTGGGAGGCTGAGGTGAGTGGATTGCCTGAGCCCGCGGGTTCGAGATCCGCCTGGGCAAGCGAGACCTCATCTCTACAATAAATCAAAAAAAAAAAAAAAAAAAAAAAATTAGCTGGGCGTGGTAGCGCGAGCCTGTAGTTCCAGCTACTTGAAAGGCTGAGGCGGAAGGATCGCTGGAGTCCAGCAGGTCGACGCTGCGGTGGCCGGGAGCGGCCACTGCACTCCAGTCTGGGCGACAGAGTGAGACTCCAACTCAAAACAAAACAAAACAAAACCAAAAAAAAAAAAAAAAAGAAAATTACTCTTACCATTAATGTGGTATGCACTGAGAGCCACTTAGTGAGGTGGGGAAGACAGAGATGCTAATTAACAGTGCACAATCACGCGCATTGGTGGTCCAGTGTCTTCAGGGACACCTTGGTTTCTGGAAAATTTAGGCATTTGAGAAATAAGCTTCTAGTATGATAATTACAGGATAAGGGAGAAAAGAAGTGCTTTGGAGATTAGAAAGAGGAACAGACCCAGTGTAGTAGCATTCATATTATTGTCTTAAGCCTCCCTATAAATATGACTAACATAGACTTTGGGCTAAATTTTGCAGTTGTTTTGCTTTTAAGTGCCCCGGAATCTCTAGTGAGAGCTATTATGAGCCATCGGCAGCTCTTAACTCTGAGTGTGGTACCCGTGCTTCGGCGGGTGGGGGGCTCCCAATTGTTCACCTTTTCCTTTATTCTCACCCTCTCCATGAAACTTGGTAGTGCCTTCTCACTGTGGTTTGAGTGTAATTCTCCACTGCTACATTTGACCCTGTGACAACTTTGGCCAGCAGACTGAAGCAGAAGTAATAACGCACCCTTTCTAACTCTAATTCTCAAGAAAACTTGACTGCTTCTATATTCCCTCTTATGCTTTTGCTATTCTTAAGAGAAGGACATGGTCCCAGATGAATGGTGAGACCATTCATGGAGCAGAAACACCAGTCAACCCACAGACACATGAACAGTCCTAGGCAATATTAGCACTGATTAGATGAACTCCACATCTGCATGAAGAATGCATGTTTATTGTTATATGTCCCTGAGATTTGAAGTAGTTTGTTGCATTGCAATAACTAACTGATATATAATTCTTTCTCAAGCCAGTAAATCTTAATTCAAGTTGCCCCTTCTGCCTGGGATGCCCCCTCCATGTTCTCTCTTACTCCATTCCTTTGTAAACAAATACCCTTATTCATCATATGTCAGCTTAGGCGTAACTTCTTCCTATAAACATTTTTTTATTCTCCAAAAATTGATTAGGTGCTCCTTCTCATTCTTTCATAACATTTTTTTATTTGCTTCTGCCATAGTTATTTAAAATAGTGAAATAAAATTCATTTAAAAATGTCATTTATTCAAAATAGTGAAGAAAGCAAGCATTGCATTAAACGACCTGTGTTTAATGACTTAATTCATAATTCAAGTATTTTATAGATGTATGACGACCCTGGATACAATCTCTAAATGACAGTTTTCTCACCTTTATAATGAATATCATATCTATCATTTGTGATAGCATCAGAAGGACATGATATATATGCAAAATGTTTAGTATAGTGCCTTGTACATCATGAAACATTCACTAATTCTCGGCTGCCATTATTATTATCATACATGGTAATATCTGGTTTACATGAAGGCTCTAGCTGTCATAGTTATTCCAATTTATTTTTTAAAAATCCTCTAATTAAGTATTTGGCTACCTTCACATGTAGGTAGAATGGATTAAATGTTTGAGTCATCTCCTTTTCTTCTCCCAACACATTTTTTTTACCATTTGTATGATGAGTTGGTTTAGTGTCAGTCTTCCCCAAAAGGGAAAACAAAATCTTTCTTTTTATTATTTCTAACTCAATGATTAGAAAATACCAGATGTGCAATTATTCTTCTTTCTGTGTAAATTTCCCATCTTCGGTCATAGGAAATCTTTTAGAATTAGAAGCTGAGTTTTTTGACATGGTCCCAGTAGTTTTGATAATTTCTCTGATTTCTGGTTTAACAGGCTTATTTTGTACATTCTCTGCATCAGCTATTTCTCTAAAGTTCCCCAACTCCTTTTATGGGAAATAGTAGAGAACGTAATTTGGGTTTAAAGGTTTTAATACTGGATTGACCTTGATTCTGGGTCTTCATGGAATTAGAAATTTTAAAAAAAATCTTTTTTCTCTAAAGTGGCAGATTAAATTGTATGTATTTATTATGTACAATATAATGCTTTGAAGTATATATATACTTAGGGATATAGTTAAATCTAGCTAATTAAAAATGCATTACCTCACATAGTTATCATGCATGTGTTGAGAACATTTAACATCTACTGTATATGTGTTTTTCCAAGATATAGTATATTGTCATTCCCTTTAGTCACCACGTTATACAATAGATCACTTGAACTTTTTTCTCCTATCTTAATGCAATTATGTTTCCCTTCACCAACATCCTTCCAAAACTTCTTTTTTTCTAACCACCTCAGACTCTGGTAACCACCATTATACTTTTTACTTCTGGTGATAAAATTTTTTTGATTGCACATAAGAGTGATATTTTGTGGTATTTTTTTTTTTTTTTTTTTTTTTTTTGAGTTGGAGTCTCACTCTGTTGCCCAGACTGGAGTGCAGTGGCCGCTCCCGGCCACCGCAGCCTCGACCTGCTGGGCTCCGGTGATCCTTCCGCCTCAGCCTTCCAAGTAGCTGG
>CAUYQG010224613.1:0-16881 GCA_963574415.1 Tarsius wallacei | reverse complement strand
AAGACAGATATTCAAATTACATAAGCGTGCTTGTTTTACACTTCTTTTTGCCCTGTCCTTCTTCAGGTTACATTGGGGTTACAATATCTCCAGCTTCAAACCTTAAACAAGCAACATAGATTTAAAAGTTAACTATTAAATCAAATGGTCCTATGTGCAACAATAACGCATTTTTATGAGCATTTAAGAATGCTCATATATAAGCCTCACGTCAGGCAGGAGAGCCCATTGGTAGACCCTCCTTGTTGACCCACTCCCCACAACAGATTGTCACACCCACTATGGTGGTCTTGGTCATAAATGTTAGACTTTATTGGGGGTCCAGGACTGTCCTCTATGTCAGATAGTTGACTGAAAATACCATCAAGCTATTGCTCGTTCTCTGCTTTTTAGAGTGGGTTCATTGTTCTGACAAGGAGAGGAAGACGGGAGCTTCCTACATGACTGGAAAATCCTGGAAACTGTTTCCTCTGAATGAGGTTGGAATGTAGTAGCCAAATGGGAGTCTTAACTCTGAAGGACAAGTACGGACTTCCCTTTTTCTAAGACCCAGTCATCCAATCCTGGATCCAAGCTACCAAGGGCCTTTAAAATCAGGATGGTCACTGTTTTCTGAGGGGAAACTTTGAGAAAACTCTCTGAGGCTAAATGAACTGGAGGGTCATGAAGAATATAGTCCTACAGATAGGTGCCTACTCTGTGCCTGGCCCTGTACAAGGCCCTGCAGAGACAAGATGGATTAGACTCAGGGCTTGCATTGACAGGGCTCCCAGTTCTCTGGAAAAGACCAATAAGCAACTAAATGTGTGCCTGGAGTGTGAAGTCTGCAGCAGTAGACATGAGAGTAATTCTCAGGGGGAAAAATGATGAATTATTTGTGGCGTAGGAGGTGGGGAGGAATGATAGGTCAGAAGAGATCTTCAGGATAAAGAGTTTTCCAGGTAGCCACAAAACATGGTACAAAAACCCAGGAGAAAATGAGACTTTGAGAGGGCAATAAGGACTGGGCATGGTCAAAGCTGAGGGGCGAAATGTAGCCAGTAATAAATCATGAGGACTCTGATTTTCCCTGTAATGTCGGCTTCCCAAAAATTCTCCAATCTCCCTACTCCTGGCTTCACTAACTGAGTTGTATTCATAACTCCTTGAATGAATAAACTGATAGATGGATGAATTCCAAGATAATACCAAGTAGCATTTTTTTCAAATTTTACTATGTAAATTTATATACATAATATATATGCAAAATTAAGCAAGGGAATTTATTTTCCATGTCCCATTTTTTTTTGCAAGCATGCTGCTAAGTGTTTTGCATTCATTATTTTATTTCTGCTCATAACTCTGTAAGGTATAGACTGTTCTCATCAACTCTTTTAAAAACGGAAACTTATTGAAATAAAGCCTGTCATCCAAAGAAACATGGTTGGTAAAGATGGAGGTAGAAATCACACTCGGTTGAGTCTTTCTCAAGGCTGTGTTTTAAGCCACAAAGATAGGTCAGGAAACGAGGAAGGTAGACTGCAGGTATGGGCCTACCCATCTGCTCGTTGCTTCTGCCCACTCAACTATTTTAGGAGCATTGAAATGACCTTGCTGCAGGCTGTCTTTTCTGATGGTATACAGGGTCATGTTGGCCTCTGAGAAGCCAGCTGGGCCGTGGGAGATTGGGGTGAAGCTTCATGGAGCTAGCAAGGTAGTGGGAATGCACCAAGACACTCCCACTCAGAGGGGTGGGAACATTACTTCCTTGATCTCCAGAGCCCCAACAGAAGGTTGACCCCAGGAGGGCTGCTAGATTTAGCAAATTTTATTTGGCAATGCTGACTTCCTCGGGACCCCTGAGTTCTTCCACAGAACATTCTAAACCTTCCAGGAAATTAATTGTACAAGTGAGTCTGAAAGCCCGGATTTGAAGTGATTAGGGGATATTTCCAGTCAGGAATGCATTAAGGACGGCAAATATTTTAAGCCTCAAGGGTAACAACTAAAAGGAACCCTGTTCTCTAAAGCCCATTCCCACAAGGAGAAAAAATGCTGCATGTTCAGTGGCAAGACCTAGACTCCCCTTCACAGGGCCAAGCAGAGGCTGGTCTTACTCCCTGTGACTCAGTGCTCCTTCCTAGCTGCATGACCCTACAGCGAGGAAAGACAGTTGGACCTGGAAGCCTGGGCCTGTGGAGGGGGACTGGGGGGCAGATAAGCCTGCCTTTACTTTTCTGCCAGAAAGAGCAGGAGGCACGTGCTGGACTTTATTTGATGCCCCAGCAGCTGTATTGAGCACTTACAACAACACGCCTGGTGACATGTTAGGTATCTGGAATGCAATGGCAAAAAAACAGGTGCTGTCCTCAGGGACCATCTATAAGGGAAAGAGGCACAGAGCCAAACAGCAAACAAATACATATGTACATGTATACATGTTACTTATGTGTGTGTGCATATAAGATCAAGTCAGCCCTCCATATCCATGGGATCTTTATCTATAGATTCAACCAACTCTGGCTCAAAAATATTTTTTTAAAAAATGGATGGTTGCATCTATACTGAACATGTACAGACTTTTTTCTTGTCATTATTCCCTAAACAATACAGCATAACTATTTATGTGGTGCTTACATTGTATT
Source organism: Tarsius wallacei (assembly GCA_963574415.1). NCBI lineage: Eukaryota > Metazoa > Chordata > Mammalia > Primates > Tarsiidae > Tarsius > Tarsius wallacei. The sequence continues at coordinate 14,257 of CAUYQG010224613.1, read as the reverse complement.
AGGTATTATAAGTAATCTAGAGAAGATTTAAAGTACACAGGAGGATGTGTGTAGGTTATAGGCATACTGCACCATTTTATATGAGAGACTTGAGCATTCGTGGATTTGGCTATCTGGAGGGTTCCTGGAACAAATCCTCCATGGATACCGAGGGATAACAATACATATGCATAAATATGCCATATATACATATGTAATAAACGTGTGTTTTGTATATATAGTGAGTATATATATATATATATATACACACATACACATATATGTGTGTGTGTGTGTGTATATGTATATATGTATATATACATACACATATGGATAGGGTCAAGATGCTATCATAAGGAATATCAGGGAGAGAGACCTACCCCAGATTAAGTCATCAAAGATGTCCACACTGAGCAGGTGACATTTCAGCAAAGACAAGGAGGCAGTTATGTGAAAAGCAGCAAAGAATCACGTTGCAGGCTTTAGGAAACAGCAAACACCCCAGGCGGGAATTGCCGAAGGGATTAAGTCATTGAAATAGGATTCTTTTCCCAGTCTAGTCACAGAGTTTGCTTGCTGAGATCTAGCCTGCTGCCCACTGGGCTTTGTAGCAGACATAGCCATGTTCCTATCCCAGAGGTCAGTGCAGGCAGTCCCAGGTCATGCGGACAGGTTCCTGCACCCTGCCTGAGGTTGGTCATGCTAGCAGGGTCCAGCAGTTCTGCCTGAGGTCATTTCCTGGTCTGCAGCTTGGCCCATGCTCACACAGGCTGCAAGCACCCTGGAATCAGTGTCCCTGGGAGTATCTCTCAGCAGGTATGGGATGGGAGTTTAGGGTGCATTCCTCAACTTACCCCCCTTGGTGGGAGACCTATGAGGTATGTTCTATATAAACTCTCAGAAGGGCTCCACTAGAATTGAGCTCTGTGGTTCACTGGGGTGAGGCATTTTGTAGGCTTTTCTCCCTTCCCTGCCTCACCACCCCACTACTCCATCTTACTTCCTGGAACCTATTTCAAGTAAACTACACGCACCCACATTTTTACCTTTGGGTTCACTTTTGGAATAGTCCAAACCCTCTGAACAAGTCTTTTACGATCAGTCAAAGATGGACACAAGCATGCTCCCCCTCCCTGTACTCCCCTTCACGTGTACCCGCTTCCCATAACTCCCTCCCACCCATATTTTTCTCTCCAGCCAGGCCTGTCTGTTCATCCTGTCCATGTAACTCTGTACCATCCAACCTTCCAACCTAAGAGCCTTTGCTAGCTCCCTTGTTTTTTTACCTAGAAAATTTCTATTCATCATATAAATGTCACCTCCTTGGCTGGACTTGGTGGCTCACACCTGTAGTTCCAGCTACTCAAGAGACTGAGGTGGGAGGATCGCTTGAGCCCAGGGATTTGAGGCTGCAATAGGCCATGATTGTGTCACTGTACTCCATCTTGGGCAGCAAAGTGAGACCCTACTGACTTAAAAAAATCACCTCCTCTTGGAAGCCTTTTCTGTTCTCCTGCCTCGACACCTTCTACGCCATCTTCCTAATATTACTCTCACCAGATACTTCCATCCATCTATTCATCCAGCCAGCAGCTATGTATTGGTTGACTCCATATGGCAATTACCCATGGGTCTTCCTGTGCAAGATGGGTCTTCTTGAAATCAGAATGTGCCTTGGGTATCTGTGTGCTTCCGTCACATAGCACAGGGTCTGAGGCAGAGTTAGTGCTTGACAATTGTTGGATCAAACGAAATGGATGAACTTCACCTGTTCTGTGTAATGATAATAAGGTTCTTAATTACCCAGGAGAGGATATATTAAGCATGAGGAATTAATAAATGAGGACTTTATCATCAAAATGTGAGCTACCTATAGATACAGTTCCATTACTTAAAACAGCATGTAAGCCATTAAGCCAAGGACTGTGTTTGATATCCCAATACTGAAGCAGAAACAGCCTTAGGCTGGTTTCACCTCATATCCCTATGTGGACCACAGAGATGGAAGTTCCCACTTTGCCACCCCAAATCTTGTCTTTAGAATTTTACTGAGCCCTCTGACCTCATAATTTCATACTGGTAGGGTTGCCATATAAAATACAGGATGCAAGCCTAACTACTGGCGATCTCTTCAAAAGAAATAATCAGAGAGTTAGTTAGACAGTCAGTCTTTACTCAAACATCGAGCACCCACAGTTTGCCCAACAATATGTTAGACACAAGGTATACGGTGGTAGATAAATGGATTTAGACTCTGTCTTTTGAAACTCATTACCAAAGATCTAGATACAAAGATGTTCACTAAAATGCGGTTTAGAATAGTACAACACTCTCATTTCCTATAAGAAGGGGAGTGGCTAAAGTGAATTATAGTATATTCATGCAATAGAATATTCCACAGACATTCAAAATGATAGTGTTAAGGAGTTTTTCACGATCCACAAAATGCTCGCAATAGAAGCTTAGAAAAAATCATCACGGTACAGAGTGGTATATATTCAATGTGATTTCCATTCTGCGGATAACCAAATATTGATAATGCATATTGGAAAACAACTGGAACAAAATAAGCCAAATTATGTAGAGTGTTTTATTTCTGAGATGCAGCATCATAGTTGACATTTTAATAGTTTTCTGTATTTTTCAGATTTTATTCTTTACAATGGCATAAGCCTGTGTTGCTTTCATAATAATACTTTTTAAAAGCGCTTAGTGGAGCTTAGAGTAGGTCCTTCCACTTCAGAATGTGGCATTTTATTCTCTGATGTTTAAGCATGTCAGGAGAGCTTATTAATATGTTCAGACTTTGACTTTGTGCTGTGCTTGGGAAAGTAATTGCTTTGAGTCATGCCAAGAGCTTTTTGGGAATGAGGAAGCAGAAAAAAAAAAGCCCTCTGAAATTGTGAGTGGTTTAGCCTTACTTTTCTTGTTAATCATGACCTGTAAATATTTAGTGGCCAGAAACAATGGTGTGGAAGGAGGGAGGGAGATGAAAGCCAAAGAAACCAGCTCTCCCTCGGTGCCCCATGCTTCTAACACACAAACCTGGGGTCCTGAAGTGTGTTGCCCTTATGCTGTTCCAGCACGGCACCTCCAGACCTTGGCAAGGTGGATTGCCATGTTTTAATCCTTGTGGATATTTGATTTTTGGTACTTCTGAGGAAACAGAACCTGCTTTTCCATCAGAGTGCAGACATGATAAGATTCAAAGACGCTGTGTAGCGTGCAATACCACTTACTGCAAGTGAAAGAAGAAACCTAAATTGAAGCCGTTGCTTAAAGAATATCACCTGATTACTGAACCAGACAACAAATTTGTCTTGTGCACTTATGTAAAAAGAGCTCAATCAAGCCACTAAGTCATTCTAAAGTCAAGTGGCAGGCCGGGTGTGGTGGTGCATATCCATAATCCTGGTACTTTGGGAAGCCGAGGTGGGAAGATTGCTTGAGGCCGGGAGTTTGAGACCAGCCTGGACAACATAGTATGATCTCATCTCTTCCAAAAATTAAAATTAAAAAATAAAATAAAGTCAAGTGGAAAACCAATGGAACAGTGAGATGACTGTCAGTGCCTTTATAGAGACTCTGACATGTTATTAAGCTATGGTTGTGAATGGCAATGTAATCCCACCTACTTTTTTAGTGTTCTTTTAATCTTTTTGATCCATGCAAAGATACAACCCAAAATTCTATTTTACACAAGTAGGCTGTGAACACAGAAATATCTAGAATTGTTGATGTTCAAGTGGAGGGGGATGGTCCCATGTGCCTCATTTAACAGGACAGTCACCTTTCAGGTCATTCTCCACTGGACATAGTCCCATTTGCCAAAGAGAAGAGTTGAAGGGGTTGGACTGGAAGAGAGAAAACCTAGGATGCAGGGGTCATGATGGAAATGCTGACAGCATATCTAAGAGGAGGTGTGAGACACACAGGTCTACTGTTTTGTGTGCTGTGCTTCCTAGGAGCAACATTTACTAGAAGGCCACCTATAGCCTGATATAAATATAAGTAAGACTTTCTAATAATCAGAGTTGCCTCAAAATACCTGGGGTATCCATCACCTCAAGCATTTATCATTTCTTTGCGTTAGGAACATTCCAGTTCCACTCTATTATTACACATTGTATGCCTGCATCAAGTTTTCATATGAACCCCATGAATATGTATTCCTACTGTTTACCCATAAAAGATTTAAAATACAAATAATTTTTTTTAAATTTTTGAGTCAGAGTCTCACTCTGTCACCCAGGCTGGAGTGCAGTGGCACGCTCACAGCCACCCCATCATCGACCTGCTGGGCTCCGGTGATCCTTCTGCCTCAGCCTTCCAAGTAGCTGGAACTACAGACTCACGCTACCACGCCTGGCTAAATTTTTATTTATTGTAGAGATGAAGTCTCACCAGGTTTCCCGGGCTGGTCTCAAACCCGTGGGCTCAGGCAATCCACTCTCCTCTGCCTCCCAAAGTGCTGGGATTTCAGGCTGTGCCACCGAGCCCAGCCTAAAAAAATTTTTATAGAGATGGAATCTCACTAAGTTGCCCAGGCTAGTCTCAAACTCCTGGCCCCAAGTGATCCTTCCACCTCAGCCTCCCAAACTCCTGGGATTACAGGTGTGAGCCACTGCGCCTGACCCAAGATTAAACAAAAAAAAAAAGACTGGGCTAATTTGGATGAATTCTCTGTCTCCAGCTCATTAGTTTTCATTCTGGAACCATTATGGGAGAAAGTTAAATCAGGAAGCTCCTCCTGCACCAGGTAGGAGGTTGCTGTGGATAACCCCAGAACGTTTGAGGTCTTAAGATTCTCCAGATCTATGCTTTGGATGCTCTTCATGTTTCTCCCTTTTGGTCCCCTTGTGGGATTTCCTGGTTCATGATCTTGTTGGAGAGGCAGGAGAGGATCTGAAGTCCTTCATGTTAACATCAGCTGGTGCCAGGGAGGATATGAAGCCTTTACGGGAGTCCTCTCCTACACTCCTTATACCTGCCTTGAGGAAGGCACCGTTACCATGCACTTGTGCAAAAATTGATGCTCTGAATATATATGTGCCTTGCCCTGTTTCAGGCGGCTAGCAAATGTATCTAGGGGTATTTCCACAGGCAAGCAGTCTCCAGAACATGCCACTTAGTATTCCTAGAACCTAAAAGCATGTGTGTGGCAAAAAATAGTGCAATGTATTGCACTTTGATTTAGGTATTTGGCATAATACTCATGAATATTCATAAATATTCACTTTATGAAACAATAATAAAACATGCAAAATTTGTGGGGCAGTGAGAAGGATACCTTGGAAGGAACAGGATGTTGTCTCACCAAAATGTCAAAGCAAGGAAAAATGTGACGAGATTATCATTCATTCATTCATCCATCTCCCTATTTTATGAACATCTTCTGTGTGCCTGGTTCTGTGACAGGGACTCCAGATAAAGAGATGACTAAAGATATAGTGTTGGACCCAGTGGTGTCACTGTTTAAGTAAAGAAGACGACTTGGTAAACAATATTAAAAGTGAAATAATTTTAGTCTTGTTGCATTCACAAAGAAAACCAGTAAACTTTGAAGCTTGTCGTTGATATAAAACATCAGGACAAAGTGCTTTGGGAAGGGTTCTGTCCTACAAAAAGGTCTGAGGATGGAGAAATAGAAAAGGTGACATGAATAGGACTAAACATCTCAGTGGCAATTCCTATCTGGAGACCCGTCCACTGCATTTCAGTTCCCCGCAGGACTGACAGTTAAAGTACTCTGATCCAGAAGCCTCTGATGTCACCTTCCTGCTGTGATGGGTCCTGTCCCGCCCAGTTCAGAACCCAGCAGCAGATTTGAAGTCACAGAAGGAGTCCCGATGTATGATCTCTGAGGGCTGGCAGGAGCAGAGCAATGATTTGAGAGTTTGAGTCGTTCATGTCCAGGGCAGGCGCTTCCAAATGAAACTGTCAATCACATCAGAAGGTGCTGAAGCCAAGGTTAGGCTCTTGTTCCTGTCAAGAGGCCTGGCTAATGAGATGCCTTCTACCAACACGGACACTCAGAGCAAAGCAGAAAGGCAGGCTGCTGAGCTGGAAAACACAGTCATCCCTACCATCCCTACTTTTGCAGAAAGCAGAAGGGTATTTGTTTTCTGCAAAGCATCGTTGCACGCTGGTTTACAAATCCCTGTATTGGAGGAGATGGGTGAAGACAGGAGTGGGGGCTGAGCATATATTTCCCAAGCCCCCACTTTGTGCTTGGTCCTGTGCTAGGATCTGAAATGACATGTCTGTTTTACACTCGTGGTAACCTGGTGAGCTCAGTAAAAATCATTTCACCTTTATAGGTAAGGCTATCAGTTCAGAACAACTGGGTAAAGGTCCCTCTCAAGTGCTAAGGGTCAGAATCCAAGTCTCATTGATGCTACCCCTCTGCTTTTCTCTCTGTTTTCCTTGACTTAATGTTAGGGTGACCATATGACCCAATTTTCCCAGTTTATGTTGATCAAAAACAATGAATGACAATGCCCCCTTTCAATCTCAAAGATAATTTAGACAATAAATTATATGATCCCCCTACCTAACAGCACTTTGATTCTTTTTTTGTTATTATTATCAAAAGAGATGCATTTATCAAAACCACAGCTCCAAACTGTGGGTACAAATTGTAATTTGGCTGGAAATGCAAATCCGGCATCCCACTATGCAAATACAATCATACAGGAAATGTATCCAAATGCACTACATGGAAGGCAGCCAGCTTGGAAGTGACTCTGACCCTCCTTGATTTAGAACCCTGTGAAGGGGACTTTGCCATCTGGTGGACTGGACTCCTCCCCAGCTAGGATTCCAGCCACACATTTGCTGGAGTCTAACTCTCAAGCAACATGGCAGTCTGGGCTGTGGGTTGCCTGGTGGCCATGCATAGCTTCTTCCATCACTTGGAGTGAATTACTGATGAGAGACACAAGCCTTGGTATAGTTTCCACATGGGTTGATTAATAGAGTTACCATGTGCAGCTGGACAGGCTCAACATTGCATACAAATATCCAACCCATGGGATGAGGGAGGGATGTCCATGCTCTAGCTGCAAGGGAGGTGGCCATGGTTACCAGTTGAACCCTTCCAGCCCAGCTCCCTGTCCTGAAGTTGACAATCAGAAATCCCAGAAGGCCTGAAAAAAAGCTACTTGACCTGGAATTAGTAGACTGATGATCTTAACACAGAATGGCATGGTCTTTAGAGTAAACAGAGCAGGACCCTAAAATCTACTGAGCATCTATCTGCTCTGTGCCTGACACTGTATTAAGTACCTTAGTCTGCTTGCGTATGAGAATCTAACTAACCCTTCTGGGTAGCTAACCTTTTCTACATTCTATAAATGAGATCCTTGAGCTCAGCGAGATGAAGTTGCTGTCCAAAGTCACACAGCCCATCAATGGCATAGCTAGCTTGCAAACTCAGGTTTGTCTGACTCCAAAGTCCGTATTCTCCTGCTCCCTAGATGCTGCTGCCTCAGATGGGGCTTTCAGAGACTGTGCTCCTGTCCTTCCTATACACTTGAGGGACTCTGGCACACAGCTCTGAAATAGTAGAAGCAGGATCAGGACTTGGTGTTTCCACCCTGTGTGTCCAGGGCTCACTTCAGAGCCAGCCTGCTTTGGGTCTTGTTCTAAAATGGGGGACACCCCCCCTGCAGTCTCCTTCCCCAAGGCCATGCCGGTGCTTCACTCCCACCCCCTGTCTTGGGGCTGCCTGTCCTTGTTGCTCAAACAAAAATGTCAATGTTGACTTGACCCTTAAATACATGCCAAAGTGAAATGAGACTGGCCTCTATCTTGGTGTGAGCAGAAGGGCAAACTGTCACTGGGGCATCATCCTGGGAGAGACTTTAGGAAGGCAAAAGGCACCTTCCTCATGTCCCTGATCCTGAAGCTGTCTGCTGTTCTCTGCGATGACCTATCCTCAGGAAGCCCACTTGGGGGACATCTGATCCGGTGTCTCAGGCACTCTTGCTGGGAAGTGGGACTCAATGTTGCCTAATTCCCTTATGAATGCATCCCTCTGTCCCCACAGGTGAGCAGATTATTGGAAGCAGGCTTCTGCTCACAGTGGGCCTGGGACAGGAGGGGCAAAGGGAGAGGAAGGTCCAGGGCCCTTCAGTCCAGCTCTGGAAGCATCTGCAAACCGCTTCGTTGGGAATCAGTGCCACGACCTAGCTCTGGTGGCTGTTTTTGAAATATATTTCCATGCCCATCCTGGGTTTATCCGAACATGCTTCTTATATTCCTCCGTCAGTTATCACCCTCATCTTACCATTCTCCCCGCCCATGTGCATGGTTGGAAAGAAAGACCAGACGAGATTTACACATGGTATGCACATACATTTCCCGTCGTCATGAGGTAAAGTTGTAATGGTATGACCAAAGGGCTGCATCTCAGTGGGGCAGACCTTCTCCATGTCCAACCAAGGTATAAAGGTAGCCCACCGAGAGCAGCTGGATCTTCCTTGCAAATCCTCCAATTCTTAGGGACAAAATGCACATCCCATCCCTCAGTCCTCGGCCATTCCCTGATCCACACTGATCCTCCTTTCTGATCACTTTGCTTGGTGCTCACCAGATTTCTATCTCCCCTGCTGTTTCCTCCATTGAACCCAGAGTTAATGAGACCCGTGCAGTGGCCAAATGCTGTAGATCTACGAGGGGCTAAGATGTGGGCCTTCCCTTAAGGAACTTACAACCTCATGGGAGATATAAAAGAAATTTGTAAAAAGGAAGGGAGAGGGACAGACAGAGAAGAGGGAGAAGGAGGAGGAGCAGGAAGGGAGGAAAGAGGAGGACAGAGGAGAGAGGAGGAAGGAGAAGGAGAGGAGAGGAGAATTAGAGTACAGAGAAGGATGATTGGGAGTGATGTGAGTTTGGGACAAAAACAGAAGATGTTGAAGGCTTGCCAGAAGAGTGGGTCTTAGAGGGCAATGGGGAAGAAGTCAGCCTACTGAGCACTTGCTCTGGGTCATCCCATCACATCATGCATGTTAACTCCCTTGACCCACATTTGGCCTTGTGGCGTAGCCATTACTATCCTTGGTCTAAAGAGGAGGAAACTGAGACCCAACCAACCTCATCAACCAGGTGGTGAAAGTCCAGGACCGACTCAAGTGTGGGAGCCGGGAGGTTTACCTGGCCCTGCAGCCTCATTTTCTCATTTTCTGTTTCATTCTTTTGAATGTGAGTAACAAACACAAAGAATCTGGGCTTAGCGACCAGGAGGCTTGGGTTTAAACTCTATTACGTCCAGTTGATGGTACTTAGACTTTTTTTTTTTTAGGATTTTGTTTGTTTTAAAGATGTGGGGTACACTTCAGGATTAGGTATACAAGTGGTCATTCTACAGGTACCCTTATTGATGCTATGTACTCACCCCCTCCTCTGGCAGTTTCCGGCTACTACCAATTCCTTTCTTATAGTATTATGGTAAATGTTCAGGGTCTGCTTATGAGTGAGAACATGTGGTACTCAGATCTCTGTTTCTGTGATAGATCACTGAGTATTATAGACTCTAAATCCATCCAAGTTGCTGCGAAGTACATAATTTTGTCCTTCTGTGTCATATTCCATCATGTATATGTACCACATTTTTTTTATTGAGTCCAATTTTGATGGGCAGCATGGTTGGTTCCATGTTTTTACTATTGTGAATAATGCCGCAATAAATGTGTGTGTGGGTATCTTTTTCATAGAATGATTTGAGTTCCTCCAGGTATATTCCCAGTAGGGGGATTCCTGGGTTGTGTGGAAGGTCAATTTCTAATTCTTTTAGGAATCGTCACTCTGTTTTCCATAGAGGTTGTACTAGTTTGCTTTCCCACCAGCAGTGTAGAAGTGTTCCCTTTTTTCCACATCCTCACCAGCATCTGTTGTTTTTTGTTTTATTAATGATGGCCATTCTTACTGGGGTTAGGTGGTATCTCAATGTGGTTTTGATTTGCATTTCTCTGATGATTAGTGAGGCTGAACACTTTTTCATGTGTCTGTTGGCTGCCTATATATCTTCTTTTGAGAAGTGTCTATTCATGTCTTTTGCCCACTTTTTAAAGGGGCTGTTTGTTTTTTCCCTTTTGGCACATTTGAGTTCCTTGTAGATCCTGGATGTTAGGCCTTTGTCAGATATATAGTTGGCAAATTTTTTTCCCATTCTGTGGTGTGACTCCCTGCTCTCTTGATGGTTTCTTTTGCTTTGCAGAAGCTTTTTAGTTTGATTAGGTCCCACTTGTCTATCTTATCTCTTATGGCATGGGTATCTGGGGTTTTCATCAGGAATTGGTTGCCTATCCAGAGTCCCATAAGAGTGTCTCCTGCATTTTCTAAAATTCTTATAGTTTGAGATGTTATGTTTAGGTCTTTGATCCATTTGGAGTTGATTTTTGTGTAGGATGATAGGTAGGAGTCCTGTTTCATTCTTCTGCATGTGGTCAGCCAATTTTCCCAGCACCATTTACTGAATAGGTTCTCCTCTCCCTAGTGGTTGTTGCTGGAGGCTTTGTTAAAGATAAGTTGGTTGAAAAATCGAGGTTTTGCTTCCGGAATCTCTATCCTGTTCCATTGGTCTATGTGCCCGTTCTTGTAGATGGTACTTAGACTTTCTAAGCCTGTTTCCAATTATTCTTCTGAGCTCATCTTCATGACAGGATATGAGATAGGGAGGGCAGGATGACACGTGTATACAGTGTTCAGCGCCATGCTTGACAAAGAGTAACTTGCCAGTAAGAGATGGGTGCCCTTCCTTCTCTCCTTTTAGCTTGCAGACACACTAGTGTCCTGTAAATTAAGGTAGTGATTGTGATTGTGGAAGCTGGAGCCAAATCACATGGGATCAAACCTTCTTTCTGCTATTGCTGTGTAATGTGGGGCAGTTACTTAGCTTCTCTGGGCTTCAAATTTCCTCTGTCTGAAAAAATGAGGATAAACTAGTACCTACCTCATGGAGGTTGTGATGAAGATCAGATGAGCTATTACTTATAGAGGATGTCGAACTCTGATACACAGTAAGTTTTGTGCAAGTTTGAATAAATCCATCTACACAATTCACTACTTCAATGAGCTCAGAGCAGTCTGAATAAAGAAAAAGGTTTAAATAGTCATCTTTGCTATCAATTGATGCGGTGTAGCTGGGAAAATCCATTATACTGTAGCTCTGGCTATGGACCAGGGAGCAGGAAGGTTTAGCATCTCTAAGCATCAAGAACTTCAGACCATGCTAATGGGGATGGAAGCTTATTTTCTCTCTTTGCACCTCTGATTCACAGAAGCCTGTGTGAGTCATGCCCTGATCTTCAGTATCCCACATATGAAACTTATGGGCTGTGATGCCAACCTCAGCTAGGAAAAGAGGAAGTGGATTGTGACAATGCCGTAATAGAGCAACTTAGAGGAAGGACATCTACAGAGAGCAGTAGATCTCACTACTGACTACGTTAGAATTCCCTAGGAAACTTAATAAGATTGAATCTCTACGAATTGTCAGGCCCCCATCTAGGTTTTAGATAAAGTATCTGATATTCACATATTTCTGAGCATCATCTAAATCACGGGGAGTGTGCCAGAAAGGTTGATTTATATCAGTGGCTCTCGGCTTGAGCTACGTCAGAATCCCCTAGAAGGCATATTATTAAAACTCAGACTGTGGGGCTCCATCCCAAGAGTTTCTCATTCTGTAGTTCTGGGGTGGTGCCTGAGAATCTGCATTTCAGCAACTCCCAGGTGGTGTTGAAGTTGCTGGTTGTGGCACTGCACAGTAGGAAGTGCCGGTCTAGATAATGAATAAAAGAGAAAAAAAAAAAAGAAAAGAAAAATCAAGCAGTTATCCATCCTCATATCTTGAGCAATTGAAAAATGCCTGTGCCACTTTTTTCAATTTCTTTTCCCTCTCTTTTACCCCAGCCACACGCCATGTAGCTTTTTTTTTTTTTTTTTTGAGCCGGAGTCTCACTCTGTCACCCAGACTGGAGTTCAGTGGCATGCTCACGGCCACCCCAGCATCAACCTGCTGGGTTCCAGCGATCCTCCTGCCTCAGCCTTCCAAGTAGCTGGCAGGCTCAGGCAGTCCACTCACTTCGGCCTCACAAAGTGCTGGGATGACAGGCTGAGTCACTGAGCCTGGCCCATGTAGCTTCTTACTGTTGAAATCCTCAGTACCCGTGCATCACAGCCAGTGTCACATGTAGGTCCACAGCTTTGCAGTGACAAACAAGGTACGAAAAAGAAAAGCTGACTGACTCTTGGAGCGTAGTAGGTGAGAACATAGAATGTTCTTTGCTGCCTTTGGGGGCAGAGCCCATGGATCAGCCCACACAGTGGGATTTGAATTTCCTTTTCTTAACAACAATTGAATCGACTGAATTGTTGAGCATGCAAATGACAGCATGCTCTGAAAAAAAGTGTTGCTGACCCTGTGTCTAAGCCTCTGTGTGGGAGTTTGTATTGTAGAAAAGCATGCATACGGTTCATGTATCCAGTGTACTAGATTTTGTGATTACCTGTAGTTATCTTTGCTAGTCTGAGCACCTCTATGCATTGATGAAGATCACAAAACAAACTGACAATTCTTTGGAAGACAAAAATCTTACCTCACCAGTCCTCTAGACATCTTCTTGATACATTCACAAGCTTATTCTGTTAATTCTTTTCCATCTTTTTTTTTTTTTTTGGAGTCAGGGTCTCACTGGCATGATGATGGCTCACTGCAGCTTCCAACTCCTGAGTTCAAGTGATCCTCCTGTGTTAGCCTCCTGAGTAGCTGGGACTATAGGCATGCACCACCAAGCCTGGTTTATTTTTTAATTTTTTTGTACAGACGAGGTCTTGCTATGTTGCCTAGGCTGGTCCCAAACTCCTGTGCTCAAGCGATCCTCCTGTGTTGGCCTCCTAAAGTGCTGGGAATACAGACGTGAGCCACCACGTCCATCCCTTCTTTGACCACCTTAATGGTATGTGGTTTTCACAAACTGTTTAAAGGTGAAAACAACTTTTGGAAGAGATATATAAAATTCTATTTGAAAAATGATCTGGAAAATAGTCAAGTTATCAATAGAGAGTTCCATTTTTTATCCAACTTAGGGTAATAAGTCAACTTTCATTCTTTTTGGCAGGTTCCCCCAAATAGACTTTGGCCCAGCTAAATATGTAATCAGTGAAACCTGTATATCTTAGAACTGGAGAGACCATAGTGATCATAAATCCAAGCTACCGTTTTAAAAATGGTAAAGTGAAAGCACAGAAAAATTAGATTGCCCGCAATCACAGGACACATTTGAGGACAAGTTACTTGACCACAGGAGAGTCCTGTTCTTTATGTTACTTATTCTCTACCCCTGCACACCCACACACTTCTCTTCAACACACGCCCCTCATTGTCTGCATAATGCTGAGTACAAACACGATGCAGCCATGGACTCTTATTCTAGTGGTTCACTAGTTGGAATTGGTGTTCTTACCCTCATGTTTTAAGAGTATGATTGCACTTTTTAAAAAAATTTTATTTTTAAGTTGGAGTCTCACTCTGTCTGCCAAGCTGAAATGCAGTGGCATGCTCGTGGCCACCACAGCCTCGATCTCCTGGGCTCAGGCAATCCTTCCGCCTCAGCCTTCCAAATAGCAGGAACTACAGGTGCATGCCACCATGCCTGACTAATTTTTTGATTTATTGTAGAGAAGAGGTCTCGCCGAGGGCTCAGACAATCCTCTCACCTCTACTTCCCAAAGTTCTGGGATTACAGGCATGAGCCGCCACGCCCAGCTGATTGCACGTTTAAAGGTGTATTTATTTTACTAGTATCTGTTGCCTCCATTAGAATGAAGGCATCAAAACAGGGGTCACATATAATATGTCCACCTTTGTATTTCTAGCACGTCTCATAGTGTCTGATCCATTCAAGGCACTCATTAAATAGCACCACAGTGATGGAATGAATGACTCAATGAAGTAACAGAGAGGCTGAAATTCAAAGGATGATAAAGAGTCAGGAAAAAAGACAAGGAAGAGGATTCCATGCAGTGAGGACTACATGTGCAAAGATCCTATGATGAGAGAAAGAGTTACATTTAGGAAGAACTGAGTATTTTTCCCTATGGCCAAAGCTAGAGCTTACATTAAGAAACAAGGTTGCCGGGCTCGGTGGCTCAGCCTGTAATCCCGCGCCTTGGGAGGCTGAGGTGAGTGAATTGCCTGAGCCCGTGGGTTCGAGACCCGCCTGGGCAGGCGAAACCTCATCTCTACAATAAATCAAAAAAATTAGCCGGGCGT
>CAUYQG010224612.1:0-16352 GCA_963574415.1 Tarsius wallacei | reverse complement strand
TCCCCCAATGCAAAAGTTATTTGGGCTATACAAGAAATAAATGACATGGCCTCTTGGCTTAAGGAACTTCTATTCCATATTTGGAGGATAAAACAGAAACAGGAGCCGGGCTCGGTGGCTCAGCCTGTCATCCCGCGCCTTTGGGAGGCTGAGGTAAGTGGATCGCCTGAGCCCGCGGGTTCGAGACCCGCCTGGGCAAGCGAGACCTCATCTCTACAATAAATCAAAAAATGAGCCAGGCGGGGTAGCGCGCGCCTGTAGTTCCAGCTACTCGGAAGGCTGAGGCGGAAGGATCGCCGGAGCCCAGCAGGTCGAGGCTGCGGGGGCCGGGAGCGGCCACGGCACTCCAGTCTGGGCGACGGTGTGAGACGCCAACTCAAAAAAAAAAAAAACCAGAAACAGGAATAAATAGTTATGAATCAAAATGCCCCAAAACACCCACGTAGAAAACAAAGACCTGTACCACGCTCAGAGCTAGACGGCATGCAACAAGTGGCTGGGGAAAACACATTCTTCATAGAGTTGAGTTGCGGTCCTGTGAAGTGGACTTGGAGAATGGGTGAAATGGTGGGGGATGGGAAGAGGGCATTGCCAAGGGGAGGGGTAGCCTGAACGAGGGCCTGGGTCCAGGTTTCCAACTCAGCTCCTCTTTCTTTCCTATGCTGAGGCTCCTCTGCGTTTCCCTCTCTATAAAGTGGGGATCATAATATAGCACATCTCTCACACTTAACAAAAATAATACAAAGGCTATCACTAGGCTATGACTATAAAGCCCTTTGAACTCCATTACAGAAGGGAAGTGACTACAGAGAAGAAACTTATCATTAGTGTGAATATGGGATAGCCCTTTTTAAAAGCCAGAGCAAATGTCTTCTCCTAAGTCATGTCAGCCCCAGAAAGCAGTGGCCTTGCAGATTCCTGCCTAGAGAACGTTCTCTGTTTCTAGATTTCAGGCAAAGATATCGGACTGGAAATAAAAATTCCACCCTGAAAATGGGAATAGTAAAAAATGATCAGGCCCCACGGATATCAGAATAGGTAAAAAGATTCCACAGAGGAAACAAAACACACAGGGCAGGTGATAAAGGTGATTATGATCTAGAAATTCAATTGCAAACCTGAAACCTGGCCAGTCTGACCTTGGGCTGAAATGACCAAATCTCATACTCATGTCCATTAGAACATGTTTGCACAAAACTATTAAGCAATGCAGGTCGTTTGGATCCAAAAAATAATCCACACAGTAAAGGTATTGTTTCCAGCATAACACTAAGACTTGCCTTCCGGGACTGAAGCATTTTCTCCCAGAACACAGATTTTGAAAAGGAATAAATCACCAACTACCCAGACTATTTGCTTAGGTGATATCTCCTTCTTGTGAGAGAGGGTGGGATAATACTCCATGTTGCCAAGAAGTCAGGATTGGGGTTAATTTGTAGATGTTGTTAGAGGGAAGAAGACTTCAGATTAGCTCAGAGGAGGAATTTTTAACACTTAGAGATAGTGGGAAGTGACACAGACTTTGTTTCGAGGTAGTGAGTGCCCCAGCACTGGAGGCATTCAAATGCCAGGAGAGAGACTAGTGGAGATTCCTGAAACAGAAAAAAAGGGACCCGATGGCTTAGGGTTGCCTCCTTAAGTCTGTGACCATCATGTTTCTTCATAATCTGAGGTGGCTGTGCTGAACAGAGTATAAACCTGGACCCAGGAATGGGCTCTAGGCTGTTTGCCAGCCACAAATATTCAGCCTCGACTGTGAGCACTGAACACAGCTCTGGCTTCAATGTCTCTTGCATAGAATTAGCAGAGCTTGGGACTCAGGGATCTTCGTTCCTTTTTCAGAAACTCCTTACGCAAAATATGCTATGATCTGATAGGAAATGTAGTGTGCCCTGCTCTGGATTTCTTTTTTTTTTTTTTTTGAGACAGTTTCACTCTGTTGCCCAGGCTGGAGTGCAGTGGCACAATCATGGCTCACCACAGCCCTGACCTCCTGGGCTCAGGCAATCCTTCTGCCTCAGCCTCCCAAGTATCTGAGACTACAGGTGTATACCACCATGCCTAGCTAATCTTTTTATTTTTTGTAGAGATGAGGTCTTGCTATGTTGCCCAGGCTGGTCTCAAACTCCTGGCCTCAAGCAATTATCTCGCCTTGACCTCCCAAAGTGCTGGGATTACATATGTGAGCCACCATGCCCAGCCCTTGGATTGCTTCTTGTTCGGGGCTCACTTAATCCTGGTATTAAGGTGGCCGTAGGAGCTCAGGGTATGTCCTCAACAAAGACACTTAAGATATCAATAACAATGATAGTAATAGTAAACAAGGACAATAAAAATAAGAAGAAGAACAACACAAACTACAGCAGAGACTACGCTTACTGACCTTCATACTGTTTTAACTATATTGGCTCGTTTAAACCTGCCTCACAGATAAGTGGGACCAAGGTTCAGAAGCGAGCAGTTTGGTTCCAAGTCCAAGCATTTACCCATGGTGATCCACTCTTGGCACTGGAAATGTCTTTTTCTATCTTGATGCCATGTTTTATGCGCTGTATCTCCAGCATCTGCTCTCTGCCCTTTCAGAGTGTGTGCTCTTGGAGTTCATGGCAGTGGCCCTGGTGACAGGCAGATTGGACCCTGTTGTCATCTCTGTCAATTGCTAGCTGCGTAGCCCACGTATTCTCATCGAGCCTGCTTCCTCATCTGGAAAACAGGCATCATACTATCTGCCTCTCACGTCGCTTGTGAGGATGGAGGACAGTCATATCTGTCTTGGTCCTGGCATGACAGCTAGTTCAGAGGGAGCCTCAGTTCACGGGATGGCTCACCGGGGAGCACCCAGGAATTTCTCTGTCGTGTGTTTCCAATGCAAGTTATCATGCGGATGACCAGGATAGCCATTCTAGTCCTTAACCGCAGGTCACCTGCCAGTCTGGGCCTTTGGCACACCAGTCTCAGGCTGGACAGGCAGGCCCACCAGAAACCTGCAGTTTGATGGATTTGGTACCTGAGGTGTGTCAGAGCAGAGGCCAGTCTCCCTGGTGTTTGCCACAAAAGCTGCCAACCATGCTCAGTGACTCCCCTCTTTCCACGGCAGGACTCAGGAGCCCGTGGGAAGTCAGAATCAAATGAGATTCCATGAAATCTGGGCAGGATGCTCACTGGGTGCTTCTAATAGTTACACATTAATTTGCGCAAATTCAGATTTACCTTACATCCCTTGTAAATTGATTGGAATCAGAATCATAGGATACTTCAAAGAGCCCTGATAATCTTCAGGTGCTGGTAATTATTTAGTAAAAGCCAACAGAAAAAAAAAGCAGTGCTATCAGCCAAGTCGTTTCTAAAATAATAGGGCCCAAGAATAAATCTGCAGAGCCAGATGGGTGCCTGAATCTTTATGGATGTTAGCTATGCCCTGCATCAAAGTGCAAAGCAAATGGGACACAGGTCATGAAAGTAGCGATGCACATTTGTTTTGCTAGAATTAAAATGGAATGAGATTATTTCCACGTAAGAACCATGTGGTTTTAAAGTGCTGTATAAAGGACTGGGTGCGGTGGCTCAGGCCTGTAATCCCAGCAATTTGGGAGGCTGAGGTGAGAGGATTGCCTGAGTCCAGGGGTTCGAGACCAGCCTGGGCAACTTGACGAGACCTTGTCTCTACAGTAAATAAAATTTTTAAAAAATTAGTCAGGTGTGGTGGCATGCTCCTGTAGTTCCAGTTACTTGGAAGGCTGAGGTGGAAGGACTGCCTGAGCCCCGCAGGTCGAGGTTACGGTGGCCATGAGAGTGCCACTGCACTCTAGCCTGGGTGACAGAGGGAGATTCCAACTCAAAAAATAAAATAAAACAAAATAGACTGTTGTATAAGGAGAGGTTTTGCCTGTTTCCCACAGACAAACATTGGCACTTGGGAGGCCTTGTCTTTGCCTAACACCTGGCAGTGTATCAGGGTGACCAACTGTCCTGATTTGCCTGAGACCAAGGTGTTTCCTAAAACACAGGATTGTCAGTTTTCACACCAGGACAGTCCTTGGTTTGAGGACCTGAGTTGGGATGAGTTGGCTCCTTGCCACGGCTTCCTAGCTGTGGCCTTCTCCTCCGCTGCTCTCCTCCTTCCTGGTCCACCGAAATCAGTAGTTTTCAAGCCTAGCTGCATGATAGGACCATATGGGGAGCTCCTGAAACTCCAGATCACCTTTGGATCATTCTGTCACAAGCTGGGGCAGGGACCAGGCAGCAGGCAGCAGCGTGTGTAGAATCGCTGCCCTCAGTTAGCGACACTAAGTTAACCGTGGGTGGGGGAGGGACACTTACAAAATAAAATGTCTCATAAGAATAAGTTTATGGCAATTGTTTGATCAGTCTGTCTTTTTCTCCCAATGTCTCCTCAAAGCAAAGCCCAGGAGTAGATGCTCATGGACAGGTCCTCATCCTCCCACACTAAGCCTGTTGGACGATAATTGACACCCATAGTTTTACAGTCAAATAAAGTTGAACAACACCACGAACTGGACTCGGATGTAGCTCTTGTCATTGAGAATGCTGTCAATCTTCATAGCCCTTAGAATATTTTTCTCGACTGGGCACGGAGGTTTATACCTGTAATCCCAGCACTTTGGGAGGCTGAGGTGGAGGGATTGCTTGAGCCCAGGAGTTTGAGACCAGCCTGGGCAACTAGACCTCGGCTCTTACAAAAAAAAAAAAAAACTTTTTAAAAATTAGCTGGGTGTAGTGGGGCGCATCTGTAGTCCCAGCTACTCGGAAGGCTGAGGAGGGAGGATTGCTTGAGTCCAGGAGTTGAAGGCTACAGTGAGCTGTGATCGTGCCACTGCACACCAGCCTGGGTGAGAGAAAGAGAGACCCCCAACTCAGAGAAAAAAAAAATGTGTGTGTGTGTGTGTGTGTGTGTGTGTTTCTTAACATGATCCATTATTTGTGCTGAAGGCATGGAGGACAAAGGGAATATGGGCACTGGAGGTGGACAGACCAGGGTTCGAATTATTCCCCTGCCATTTGCTCTCTATATGAAATTCAAGTTGTTTCCCCACCCCGAACTTCCTTGTGCTGGCCTACAAAATGGGAAAGATGGCGAGCTGCCATAGGGTTGAAGAGGAGAAGGGCTTAACGGTGTGAGAAACGAACTCACCTCTCCAAAACCAAAGGACAGACACGGAGACAGAGTGCAGCAGAAGGGAGACTTTATGGTGGTCTTGCAAGATTGGGTGTCTGGTGGGCAGGCACCCCGTGCCTCTGTGTCCATCCTTTGGTTTTGGATGGGGAGTTTGTTTCTCGCAATAGGAGAATGAATGTATTGAGCTCTGTCCAGTGCCTGATGAGTGATTAACACGGGATTGTATCCTCACTCCCCTAGAGGGACAATGGATAGTTGTGCACCTTTCTGGTAAATGATTATTGACTATGTGGGAAAAAAGCAATATTTGGGGGGGATGACTTTGGACAGCTGGGGTTTCCCCTTTTGAGCCAACAGAATCCTTCATCTAGAACCAGAAGTCACTGAAGTCCTTCCCAGCTCCTTTCCATATAGTTCCTCCCAGCTCTCTGGAAGATACTGTGTTAAAACTTAAGCCACAAGCTTTGGTTAGCACCTCCCTGAGTTGTCACTTTTGATGTGGGATTAGGTAGCGCTCTGGTCGATGGGAACAAAGAGGACGACGTATTCCGGGTAAGAAATCAGCCCAGGGTTTAACTCTGTCTGTTTCAGGGAGATGGGGAGGGGAAAGGAAGAACCTGGGTGCAGCTTCTCATAACCAAGTTAAGTGCCTGTGCTAGGCATATGGGAGCTCCCGGAAGACGGAAGGACTACCGACCCTCTAGGGGAGACCGCGACCTGGCTATGTGCACCCTGAGGCCTCCCTCCGTCTTCAGCTCTGCGCTTTAGAGGACTTCAGAGGGAGTCCTTCCCGCTCACTCCTCTGACGTTTGCAGGCCCAAGGGTTCTCATCTGTTCTCAGGTCATCAAACTGGGTTTCTACCGTCTGGTGTCCTCCAAAGAAAGATGACAGCTATTTCTCCAGTCTCCAGATGCTCTCCCCTTATGGAGCACTGTGTGTACACCACTGGCTTGTTTCCTTTTTGACTCCTTCCTTCCAGGGAAGGGCACGGGGGTCAGATGTTCTAGAAGAAGGCGATTTTCAGCTACTCACTGTCCACGGGATTAATCCCCATTTAGTTTCTTGGGAAAGCAGAGATTTCCATCCAGACCAGCGGCTTCCTAATCTGAGGGATTACCAGAATCAACCAGGGATCCCTATAAAACCCAGATTTCTGGGCAGCACCCTGAACTGCTGACTGTGAACTCAGGGTCATGTGTCCAAGGACCTTCTCATTTGGAACTGATTCCACGTTGCCTTTTATGGTGAACATTATTGATGTGTGAATCCAATTACCATTCTCTTCTCCCTTGTCACCATTTTCCCAGCCTCCCCTGAGGCCAAAGACAGCCATGGGACTTAGTGTCGAGATGTGAGAATTAATAGGAATCTGATGGCGTGTGGAAAGCTTGCTGTGCTGAAAATAGGTACTGGTACCGCCCTATTCTTTCCCCTTTTTTGTGCCTCGAAGGCAGATTTGATAGCTAAAACGATGACAGCCATTTTGCAACTACGAGGTGTCAGATATGTTGGAAAAGTGAAGAGAACCACAAAGTTTTCAGCCAGGACCAAGTCACTTACCCAGTTTGGGAGACACCTCTTTTCAAACTTGTTCTGCTGTGAGGAGAAAATGAACCCCCATGAGTGTAAGCCACGAAAGGGTAAGCTTTCAGTTACTTATAGCCAAACACATTGACTGCTATACCTTTCCTTCCCCCCCCCCTTTAAAGATTTTTCTTCATCTTTCCACATGGTTGGGCCGGATGGGAGCTGGGTAGGGAAGGGGCAAAGGCAGGGACTCAGAGGCCTTGCGGTGCCGTGCCTGCTCTCCCGCCCTAGGCAGGGTGTCTTTCCGGGACCTGGTGGGGCCCCTTCCTGCCAGGGGTTACTAACTCCTCACACGTGTCCTTCCCAGCCCCTGCTGCGGGTCCTTTGCGTCCTAGCCCTCTCCACCTTTTCAACGTTTTTTCTAAGCGGGAGGTTTCTTCGGGAATATTACTGCTTTGCGTTTCAAGAAGAAAGAAAGAGGCAATTGGGTAGCGGTAGAAGCAGCTTTCATCATCCAGCAATACCACACCCGGTGACTTTTTTTTTTTTTTTTTTGCACTGTTTCTGGAGCCAAGTTGTGCTGTCCTAACCCTCTAGGAAAGCAGCCTGTCCAAAACACACGTCCTTCGGCGTGGTTTTCTGAGAAGATCATCTGATGAATGGGGCGTGGAGGCAAACCTAAGCTGGCACGCTGGGAATGTGGATAATCCTTGGTGAAGAGGCACAGCATCCATCGGAGAGCTCGAGCAGTGGTCGGAAGCTGCTGGTGCCTTTCCCGGCAATCCGTGCCTGCTGAAATCGGGGCTGGGTGAGCAAGCAGGGAGACACAGGAAAGGGGGATGCCCTCCGTTCTGCTGCCCGAGGAGGAAGAAGCCAATCAAACAACTGCGTGTTGCACTCTGTGGAAAGCCAGGGATAATCACGCCCATCTTTCTTGCTCCCTGGTAAGCTCCTAGTAAGGTCCAGACTGCCCTCGGGTCTCCCGCAGGCTTGTCTCCAGCCATTGGCGGACCCGCCTTGCGGCTTCTCCCTCCCACCCCTGCAAAAACCGGCTTTGTGCAAAAGCCAACATTCAGCTTCAGACCTCTTCATGCGGAAATGATGTTCCCAAACAGATGAAATCAACTGGTTTCTTTCAGGGTAGGCTTCATGGTTTCTTCTGAGATCGGCTTCTAAACTTAATTTAAAAGCTAGACTTCATATTTAGAACATTTAGGGGTCTACACGAGTCAGAAACTAACCATTTTCAGCTCTGGGGGAATGTGCTTAATACGTGGCCTTGGTTGGTCAGATGGGGCCTTTTGTAATGATATCATGGTCATGAAAGCAATTCGTTCTAAAATTTCCCCTAGAGTCATTCAAAGTCCTTCCACTGCCAGGAGATGGAAAATGTGGGCACCTTGAAATACCTCTTCTGGACACACTTTTTAAATAATATGTGTTTCAATAACAATACGGTCAGACATACGCAACTGAACACAAAGAGAATTCTTAACCCCGAGAAGAACCCAAGGGCAGGGACACCCTCAAGGTGAAACCACAGCTCTGGACCCAGATTTGCTAACTTCTATTTTTTTATTTGTCTGATGGTTTTAGCTTTGCTGAATCTCCATGACCTCTGAATAACAGGAGTAGAAATAATAAGAGTTCATGTTTTTTGAGGACTTATTGGCACTTAGCATTGCTAAGGGCTTCCTGGGGTTCTGCCTCATTGAATCACTACAGAAATCTGTACGCTTGGCATTATTACAACCCTCTCCTCCTCGATTCATAGATGAGAAGCTGAAGGCAAAGAGTGGCTAAATGGATATCTAAGGTCGTATGTCCCAAATCTGCTCCCAGAACCTGTGCCCATAACACCCGTGCCCTGTCAAATCCTCTTTCAGGCCTGGAGACATAAGTACAGGTAAGGACACCCCCCCATCTCCACCTCATTTCCATGGCTAGTGTCGTTGTTGTTGCCCTCCATCACACCTGAGAGATGGCACGTAGATTCTCTTCTAAGCGCCTCACCCAGTTATTCCTGAAACTCAAAATGATCTTTTCATGCCCCGCTGTCTCCAGCACCAGAGTGTCTGGACAAAACATCTGGGACACGGCCCCACCCCTCCTGAGTCTCTCCTGCATGTTGGAACCCAAGGGGGGGGACCAAATCAGAAAAACTTCTCCGAACAGTATTCACACTAAAGTGACCGTGCTTTTTTCAGGTTTCATTCTTCTCGTAATAGAAATAATCACAGAAGGAGTAGAAACAGCAGCCACAGGTACCGCTAACGAGCCCTTTATAGGAGCCACACGTGGTGCTCATTGAATCACTGCCTGTCTTAATCTGTTTTCTTTTGCTTAGAACAGAATACCTGAAACTTGGTGATTCATAAAGAAAAGGAATTTATTTCTTACAGTGATGGAGTCTGAGAAGTTCGAAGTGGAGGGGTCACATCTGGTGAGAGCCCTCCTGCTGGTTGGGCCTCTCTGCAGATCCTGAAGCAAAGCTGAATGAGAGGACCGAGTGTGCTAGCTCAGGTCTCTCTTCCTCCTCTTGCAGAGCTACCTGTCCCTCTCCCAAGATCACCCATTCATCCATGGAAAGATCAATCCACAAGTGAGGCCACAGACTCCATGGCCCAGTCACCTCCTAAAGGCCCCACCTCTCATACTGCCGCATTGGGGATTAGGTTTCAACATGATATATATTAAAATCATTGCACTGCCGAATTTAATCATTTTAAGCACCTTACAAGGTTAACGTTATGATCCCCATCTTAGAACTGAGGAAACAGAGGCTCGAGGAGATTGTACCCAATTTTATAGCCAAGTTGTTGAGCCAGAAATTGAACCAGGTGCCTGTGATTCCAAATCCATTCTATCAGCTTTGGCCCTTTGAAACTAACAATGTCAAGAAGCCTTGTCTTGAGGTCCTCACCCAGTGTCAGTCACTGGGCTCCTTTCTCTAGCAAGTGTTTAAAATACTTCTGTTCATCAGGAAGTTTTCTGTTTACTCACTTAATGTCTAAGTGCCAAAAGTGAACTGAGAAAACATCCCAGTGGCATTCTGGAGGAGCAGCTGAGACTCGAAAACTGCGCTGTGTTCTTCTCCCAAGGGTCTCCGTGACATCTCACCGGGAGGGCTCGCTTCTCATCGATGGCGGCTCTGCCTCTCTGTCTGCGCCCCGTCTCCCTTATTCTCTCGCTCCTCTGCACCTCCGCACTTAGAGCATCTGCTCAAGTGGAAAGTGAAAAGTGATGTCGCATCCCCCCATGCTGCCAAAAAATCATCTCCCTTCGTCCTTCAAAGAAGGCCAGTTTTCTTTGAAAATGGAGAAACGATGCTGCCAGCGTGTGAGAGATTGGCCCTGTGCCCCAGCGGTGGTGCCTGGCCCAACTGGGACTCAGTAGAGCCCTCTGAGGTCAAATCCAAGAAGCACGACCAAGCTAGTCATGGCTAGTGGGGCACCTGCTGCCTGCTGGGGCCTCTTGAGTGTCCCTCCCCGCCCCCAAGGCCTTCTCTGCCTCCCCTCCAGGATCATTAATGCCATGTTAGCCCCTCCGCTTTCTCCCACTGCTCACCATTCAGACAACATTGTGCAGTGGAAACAATGCAGGCCTCAGGCCTGAACATCTTCGGATTTGAGTCCTGGCTCAGCTAGTTGTTAGCAACCTTTGGGCTTCAATGTCTGCAAAAATGAGGCAGTACTAGGCCTCCACAGTGTTTTCGAAGATTGAGTGAGGGAGTGGTGAGTGAGGAACCCCACACGGTGCCTGGTACATACCAGTATGTGCATCCACCAAATTGGCTTCCTCCTCTACATATCCAAGGCCCACCTTGTTCAGCCCAAAATCAAGATCCACGGTTTCTTTCTCCTTTTGTGTCATTTCTATCGGCATTTTTGACTGTAATACTGCAACACATGAGTTGAGAAGTGAGTTCTCCAGCAACCAAATGCAAACATGGTACAGAATAAATACTAGACAGAGGGTTCTGGAGTGAGGCTGCTTCCGCTTCTTCCCATCTTAGGCTTCCCTGCTGCCCAGCTGGCCAACCAAAATAACTTCTAACCTTAGGCTCCTTCTCTGTATAAAGGGGATACTACTACCTACCTTAGGAAGTGTTGTGAAGAACAAATGAGGGGCTCATATCACAGCACTTCATAGACTTCCCAGCATACAGTAAATGCTCAATAAATTTTGGCTATCATAATTGTTATTGTTATTAATAACCTTAAAAAATCAGTCCGCATTCAAACTCACCCCTATAACAGTGTCACCTTTTTTACATCCCGCAATGCTTCGCTGAGTGGAAGAGAAGGGAGTAGAGCCATGGTGTCAAGCCAAGAACTGCTCAGAATCCGAAGAATGCGCACGGGAGGGTCGTGCATGCAAAGGGCGTGTGGCAGCTTGTGTCCTACTCCAAACAATGGCTGACACCTAGACCAGGCATTATTGTGATATTCCAGGCGTTCGTCTAAGTGCTTCACACATATTGACTAATTTCATTCTCACCACCACTCCATGAGGTAAGCGCCATTATTATTACCACTTATAAATGAGGAAAACTGGGCACAAGAAGCTGAATGGTCTGGCCAAGGCTACACAGTTAGTGTTAGAGTCAGGATTTGAACCCAGGCAGTCTGGCTCCGAGGTCTGCCCTCTCTGCTCTATTGCCTAAAAGGGTGAGGGGCCAGAAAACGACTAATTTTAATATTGTGTCCTTCATTAGAGAACTTAAATTCCAACAACCACCCAACTGAAATTTGGAACATTACTTGTGTTTAAAACCAGGATCATTCACACTTTCTGTATGTCATTTGAAATTCTATTTCTTCTTTTATTTAACCAGGTAAATTCCAAATAAACTGTAAGCCTTCAGGTCCAGCCCTGCCTGGCAGCTGGGCCTTAGGAAAAAGTGAGGGCAGAACAGCCTTCCTAACTACCCTGTGGCAGGATCCTTAGACAGAATCCCAAGATGACCCAGTGAGTACACCCACCTGCAATCTCCTCCCCTTTGGGGCAGGTGGAACCCATGTCTGGCTTCAACAGAGAGTATGGAGAAGGTGATGGCATGTCACTCCTCGATGATATTACAGAGGAAGAGATTCTCCTGCTGGCCTTGAAAAGATGTGAGCTGCCATGTTTTGAGAGAGTCTGAGAGCATCCCCCAGCTGAAGGCCAGTAACAGAATGGGCACCTCAGTTCTCTAGCTGAAAAGAACTTGGCTGGGTACTTGGAAGAGGATCCCAAACTCCAGAAAGGAACGCAGCCCAGTGACACCCCACTGGCAGACTTTGGGACCCTGAGGACAAGAACCAGTTAAGTTGTGCCTAGACTCCTGACCTATGAAAACTATGTGACAGTAACTATGTGCTGTTTTAAACTGCTGAATTTGTGATAATTAATAATTGGTTGTGTTGCAATAGAAAACAAAATATGCACTGCTCTTGACATCCTCCAGGTGAATAAGTTGGACTTGATGAGACTAGATAACCGCATAGGAATTAAAAAGCAAACTGTCCCCGGCACTTTGGGAGGTGGAGGCGAGAGGATTGCTTCAGCTCAGGGGTTCCAGACAAGCCTGAGCAACATAGCAAGACCTCGTCTCTACAATAAATTTAAAAATCAGCCGGGCATGAAAGGTGGAGGTAGAATGATCACCTGAGCCCAGCAGGTCGAGGCTGTGGTGGCCGTGAGCATCGTTCCACTACACTCCAGCCTGGGTGACAGAGTGAGACTTTGACTCAAAAAAAACCAACAACAATCCTTCTAACTAATCTTACTCCTTAATACAAAAAGCATCATCTAAGCATTCAATTAAAAATATAAAAGAAGAAATTCAAGCAGATCCTCTGAGGCCACAAATACATCAACTGAGAGATGTTTCTTCCCTTTGAGTAAATTTTTTTTCCCCAAATGGGCATTTTTCCATCTTTTGCAAATGTGTAGACTTGAAGAGCAGAGAGCCCCTCCAAAGACTATCTCGCTCATTTTTCTGGCTCCGGGAAGGGTCCCTTCTAAATCAAGTTTAATAAAGAGGTGTCTGCTCTTACTTAAAATTCTCCCTTGACATTCCAGGGACTTGAAACCTCCAACCTCAGAAAATTCTTTCTGTCCACTCCAAGTTCGGCTTCCTAGGCCTGCCTTCCTCGGGCCCATTCTCAGAGGAGATGGAAAACAGGCTGTCTGCATCTTATGCACAGTAACACTTCATATATTTGAAGGCAGATAAATCCCTCTTAATGCTTGTCTTCCTGAAGCCCAAATCCCCTCACTCCCACCCCAGTTCCAGTTCCCTGATGGCTCTGGCAACGACTTCCTGCTACCTGTGTCTTTCCCTTACTAGAGTTCATGAGATCCAACCACATGCAGTAACACGACTCTCTATCAGGATGGGGGCATCAGAGACCCTACCATACCACCACATAGCTGGAGAGAGCCCCCACGGACTACATGAGGGTAGAGAGATCACGAATAAGAATCGCGGAAGCATTAGGGAACCAGGAGCTGGTGAAAATTCTTCTTAGGGAGTTAAACAGGTGCTGGCAGATGCAAGTACGAATGACTTAGAAAAGAAAATTTATCATGGACCTTGTAAGGAGAAATAGGAGTTGAGGAAAAAGAAGATGATCTAATTAGTTTTTCTCAGTGGTTCTTAAAGTGTGGTTCTGGGACCAGGACTTCAGCATCTCAGTGTATTCATCTCGTTGGGCCGCCCTGACAAATTACCACAGGCTGGCGGCTAGAAACAACAGAAGCATGTTCTCTCACAGTTCTGGAGGCTAGAAGTCCAAAATGAAGATGTCCGCGGGGGCATGCTCTCGCCGGAGACCCTGGGGAAGGATCTATCCTGTGCTTTTCTCTTAGTTTGTGACATTGCCACAAATCATTGACATTCTTGACTTGTAGACACATCACTCCAGTCTCTGCCTTTGTTGTCACATGGCATTCTCCCTTATGTCTCTGGCTCTGGGTTTCTTCTCTCCTTATAAGGATGCCCATCCAACGGGATTAAGGGCCCACCCTACACCAGTGTGACCTCATTTTAACTAACTATATCTGCAACAATCCTATTCCCAGATAAGTTCCCAATATGAGGTCCCAGGAAGGACATGAATTTTGGGGGGTGCTACGGTGTGAATGTGTCATCTCAAAATTCATATGAAATCCTAACCCCTCAAGGTGATAAGTGATGATATTAAGAGGTGGGACTTTTGGAAGGTGACTAGTCATGAGGTAGAGCCTTCATGAATGGGATTGGTGCTTTTATAAAAGAGATCCCAGAGAGATCTCTTACCCCTTCTGCCACGTGAGATTACAGTGAGAAGACAGCCATCTAAGAGGAAATTAGCCCTCTCCAGCCACCTAATCTGCTGGTACCTTAATCTTAGACTTCCTGGCCTCCAGAACAGTGAGAAATAAATTTCCATTGCTTATAAGGCACCCAGTCTGTGGCATTTTATGTCAGCCCAAAAGAATTAAGACAGGGGAGGTACTGTCCCACTCCATAAATCCAGGACTAGTCATAAAGGCAAATTCTTGGGGCCCCCCTAAGACCTACTTTATCAGAAGCTCGGAGGGAGGACCAGGAAGGCATTTTTTAACAAGCCCTCTAGGTGATTCTGAGACTTGGCAGTTTCGAGAATCATTGATTTTGGTGCAACTGAGGCATTTTCCAAAACGTACCAAAGTGATCTCAACTCAGAATTTAGAAATTTATAGATACAGGGGAATATCCTCAGCAACATGTGAGGTTTCATGGAGTAAACCTCTGGGCCGCTGAGATCAGGTGTACCAGTGTATTTTGGCGAGGAAGCATATTATTTTGCTATGAATACATTTAGACGATGCCTAGCACTTACAGACCAGGGACTGATTACAACTGTTTTCTGACCATGACCTCAGGGGCAGTCGAGGAAAACTCTGTGTGGAACACAGTTCTGATTGTGGAACACAATTCTGATCATAGAACACAGTTCATGCCAGGCGCAATGGCTCACACCCATAATTCCAGTGCTTTGGGAAGCAAAGGCAAAAGAATCACCTGAGCCCACCTGCAGGTTCGAGACCAACCTGGGCAATTTGGTGAGATCTTGCTTCTATAATAAATAATGATAATAATAAAAATTAGACCAGGCTCAGTGGCTCAGCCTATAATCCCAACCTGAGAGACTGAGGCAAGTGGATTGCCTGAGCCCGTGAATTCAAGACTAGCCCGGGCAACTTGGCGAGACTTTGTCTCTACAATAAATCAAAACTTAGCTAGGCATGGTAGCGCACGCCTGTAGTTCTGGCTACTTGGAAGGCTAAAGCAGAAGGATCACCTGAGCCCAGCAGGTCGATGCTGGGGTGACCGTGAGTACTCCAGCCTAAGTGGCAGAGTGAGACTCCGACTCAAAAAAAAAAATTAGCCAGGAGTGGTGGCAGGCGTCTGTAGTTCCAGCTGCTTGGAAGGCTGAGGTTGAAGGATCACCTGGGCCCAGCAGGTGGAGGCTGCGGTGGCCACGAACGCGGCACTGCACTCCAGCCTCGGTGACAGAGTGAGACTCCAGCTCAAAAAAAGAAAAAGAACACAGTTCATAAAGAGCCCTCCATCCCTGCTGTGAGGACTCGTCCCCAGCCTGTCTCAGTACAAAAAGTCCTGAAGGCAGTAACCTCCAGAATCCAGGCAAAGTCCCAGAAACTGGTCTGAGATCCAGAAATGGCAAAGTGAGGGATCAAGGCAGTCGAAGAGAAAATGACACCAGCTCTTATCCCACAGGAAGAAGAGAAGCCATCCTCAGAGGAGACATTTCCAGCTTCCCCTCCGCTGAATAAACACACCTGCCCGGGATGCTAGATGAAGCTCCCGAATTTTAGTGCCGTCAGCAGAACTTCCTGGCCGTCTGGGAAGCTTCACGCTGTATCCTTCAGACTTGCTGAGTTTTTATTGCCGAGTGTGGCCTGGAGATTCTGCCTGTCTCTCGGGGTGCAGTAAATGAAGGGACATGAAAAGAAAGTAAGATAGCATTCAAAAACACCCCTCATGCAATGGAAAATAATCACGCTGGAAATAAATGGCAATGTGTCCTTTGGGGACTCTGTGCTGCTGCCTTGAGCCTGGGTTTCTTTTCTTCTGGAAGGAATTATGCAGCGATGGCGGCTCCTGCACAGGCCGCAGGCTCGGGTTTCCTATACAATATCCTGACTCTGGACGCACGTGTCTTAGCGAGATATATGTCCACTGGCTTGGGAGAGCGCAATTGCTGCGTGGTGGCTGATTAGAAGAGTGAATATATTAAGCAAGGCAGCCGTTTTTATTTTTAAAATTCAGACTCTGACTCAGACATACCTGGAGGAATAATACTGCTTGCTCTCTTGATTTTTACGTGAGCTTATTTCTCCTGAAAGCTTCTTAAGACAGAAATTGGGCCATTTAGATAGTCAAGGGTTACTCAGACTCTGCATCTATTCTGTAATGTGCTTTGAAATTTGGAGAAGTCACAAACCATGCGGGTGCTGTACCGAAACAGTATGGATGCCACTGGTTAGCTGCTGCATCAGCAGGCATGATTGCGGGGGGGGCTCAGTTGAGAACCTCCTAGAACAGAAGTAGGTGAGACAAGATTTTATTTTTATTTTTATTTTTATTTTTTGAGTTGGCATCTCACTCCGTCGCCCAGACTGGAGGGCAGTGGCCGCTCCCGGCCACCGCAGCCT
>CAUYQG010224611.1:0-28940 GCA_963574415.1 Tarsius wallacei | reverse complement strand
ATTTTTGTCTTCTTTCCATTTTGGTTAACGTATAGCACATAAAGGGTAAGCATTATATAAACAGACAGTGTTACTGGCCTTTAAAAAAAGGACCACCTTCACTATTTAGAGAGTATCAATAATAATCAAAGAAAATGTCCTTTGATTTAATAAAGTAAAAAGAAAACTGATTGTTAGCAGTTTTAATAAATATAATTGCCACTTCTATTATGATTTTATTTAAATTTTTTGAGTTATGGAATCTACATATTTAAAATATCAGTTTGGTAGTGCCTACTGTATTATTTATTATCTACTTAGTTTATAAGTAAAGTAAACATTTAAACCTGGTTAAAATTTGCTATACCTCCCAAAACCTTCCTGTTTCTTTACATCATAACTAACTCTGTTCACATATAGCCACAAACACACAACCCACCAATCAATATATTAAGCTTTTAATGTGAACACTCCAAAAAGAAAGTAGATTATTTTCATTGACTCTTTTGCTTTTTGAAATGCATGGCCACATTATCATTTATCTTGGCCAAAAAAAGAAAGATCTAGACAAAGACTAAAGAAGTCCAATTGTCAGCCGGGCTCGGTGGCTCAGCCTGTAATCCCTCGTTTGGGGAGGCCGAGGTGAGTGGATTGCCTGAGCCCGCGGGTTCGAGACCCGCTTGGGCAACTTGGCGAGACCTCATCTCTACAATAAATCAAAAAATCAGCCGGATGTGGTAGCACGCGCCTGTAGTTCCAGCTACTTGGAAGGCTGAGGTGGAAGGATCGCTGGAGCCCAGCAGGTGGAGGCTGCGGTGGCCGGGAGCGACCACTGCACTCCAGTCTGAGCGACAGAGTGAAACTCCAACCCCCAAAAAATAAATAAATAAAATAACTTAGCTTAAGAATATTTGTTTTTAGATGAGATGATAAAAATTATTAAGGCATTTCAAGTACAATTTTTAAAAATTTGGTTTAAAATGGTACATTCATTAAAATTTTATACTTAACAGCTCATACATCGTGTGTTTTATTAAATATTGTACTGATGCAAATATTTAAATGACAAAGACATTTTTGGGAGAGATGAGAAAAATCTTTGTGGCTACTAATAAATAACTACCCACAGAGATACTCGTTCATCAGATATTTATTGGATGCTTACCTTAAGCCAAGCAATGTTCTACATGCTGAACTGTGTGACATGGTACCTAAAACTCCTCACTTTGGAGTCAGGCAGAACTGGGAACAAATTCCAACTTGCTGGTTGCATGCTCCTAAGTTATTCAAGCTCTCTAAATTCCTCATCTCTAAGATGAGAATAATAGTAGTATTTACCTTCTGGTTTGGGGGATTCATGTATGCAGAGTGTTTAAAATTATTCCTGTCATTTAATCACACATTCAAATTATAGCATTAAAAAATGTTCTTACCAATAGGAATTTTGAAGGCACAGTATTCAAGTCATTGTTGAAAGCTTTTTGCTACGTCAGAATTGGCTCAAATTTGTGTCATGGCTGGCAATTTTCATTTTACAATACTGCTTGCATCTGTTAGAAGTCAACAAATTGTGATGTGTTCTTTTGAAAGTATTCTCAGGCTTTTATATGGGCAAATATTTTTCCAGTGCAACCAGGCAGCAAGCTTCCGAGCTTTCAAGTGCCAGCATTATGTTTTTGTAGGGTTTTTTGTTTGTTTGTTTTTTGCAGTTGGCACTTAATCCCTGTTGCTTATCTGACTGACCATCTATAGCAAATGAATTCCCTAACAGTTATCTAATAATTCCCAGCCTTTCTATAGAAGGCTAGATGACCATCAAATATGGATGCAATATGATTCAAACAAGAAATAGTGGGAACCACTTGAATTATTTCCACACTTCGACAAAAAGGCATTCCTGAAGGAAAATCCATTTAAAGTTACATGTTTAATCTCTAGCAAGCCAATTTATGTTCCCCAAACCATGTATTTCCACATACTGACTGCTTTTCATGTGGGAATTTAATGTGCAGTCATATGGTAAACAGGATGTCAGTTCCTCTACACTGCTTTGGCATTATGAATGCTGTCATGTTTGCAGTGAAAAAAATTAGTAAACTGTGAAATTGGAATTTAATTGTGATAAGATACTCTCTCAAAAAATCACTTCACAGTGGAGGGTATGCAAAAAGTTTCCCTCTCACACTTGGCTGTACTTTAATTAATCATAGTGACAAACTCTCAGCAGATGCTTGTCTTTATAAGCCATTTAATGTATGCTGCAGGTAGGTGCAATCACTTTGGAATCTGGGAAAGAGGTGAAGGGTCACGTATGTTTTCTGTTCTACAAGTCATCTAGAAAGAAGAGATGAAATGCTGTTAGTTGTGTTTATGCCTGAAGTGTGTCATTTCTTGACTGGGATTTGAAACTTGGCTCTGAGATTTTTGGAGAACACTAACCACCAAATTTTAAGAGGTTGCTTTTCAAGGACCTGAACAAAAACTTAAAGACTGGGGGCCAATATAGGTATTTAATTAGAAATATTGGCCCTATTGTTCCTAACACTTTTAATTTGGTGCCAAAAGAGGGAAAGATATAGATCCAAATTTTTGGTGTCTGTTTAAAAAATAGAGAATTTATGATAAGCAGCCTGCATTTCCCTCTGTCATCAAGTGCCATGAGCTGAGGAGCACCTGCTCCTTCTTCCTTAGTAGCACCTGTGTCCGGGGTTCCAGTCTTTGCCACATCCTGTTGTGTACCTGATCTTGATGTTGTGTCACTTGCCATTTATCTGTGAACCTGCACTAAATATTTTTAATAGTAAAGTGACATTCTAGCTACACCTTTAAAGAGTTTCAAAACAAAATATAGACCAAAAGAGTTGCATGTTTCAGGAAAAATGGAAGAATACATTTTTTAAATTTTTATTTTATTTTATTTTTGTTTAAAGTAAATAAGCCTCCCAGGCTTCTAAGGAGAAAAGTGGACATGTATCGAAATTTACATCTGCCTGTTTGGCTTATTTTTCTCCCTTGTCCCTTTATAATCAACCTTTGGTATAATTTTTCTTGACTTTCTTGCTTTGGGTTACTGGACTAAAACAGATTATTTTCATATTATGCAGAAAGCTACATAGAGATGATAAGTTAACATTAGAAATGCTCAGGATTTTATTCTCTACTGTTATCTTTTCTTACTCTTCTATTTAGAACCCTGGGAAATGCCATCCATTTCTATGGATTCAGTGGCTAGCTGCTAATGGCTCCTAAATCCT
Organism: Tarsius wallacei; assembly: GCA_963574415.1. Classification (NCBI taxonomy): domain Eukaryota; kingdom Metazoa; phylum Chordata; class Mammalia; order Primates; family Tarsiidae; genus Tarsius; species Tarsius wallacei. The sequence goes on along the minus strand of CAUYQG010224611.1, from coordinate 25,707 downwards.
ACCCATATTTCTCTCTGGGTTCTGACTGGCTTCCTGACATCTCCACCTTAATGTTCCACTGCCTCTGACTCAATGTGCTCAAAACAAGTCTTCCCCTCATGTTTCTCTCATCAGTACCAATCCCTGACCACTCCCTGGGACTCTCAATTGTCTAAGCCAGAAGATTAAGTTTTTTTCTCGACTTCTCCATCTTCTATTACATTTATAAAATTACTAAAATGTATAGATTTTACCTCTTTAATATCTTTGCAGTTCATTCCTCCCTTTCTGACGTCAAAACCACTGAATTAACACCCTCATTTCCAACCTAGACTCTACAGCAGTTTCCTGAGTGATCTTCCTGCTCTATTATTGCCTTTTCCAATGCATTTTCTTTATAGCAACTTGAGTGATCTTGCTGAAATGCACAGCTAATATTGTTGACTACCAGGCCCTTATTTGCTCATTAAATCATAAGGAGAATCTAAATCCCATGCAATGGTACCTGAGAGTTATTTTTATGCCTCAATATCTCGTTTTCAGTATTCTGTCCCAGATAGCTTCATCTGTACTGCACTAAATGGCATACCTTTATCTAGGCTTGCTGGCTTTCTGTAGCTTTCTCTAAATGGAAATCCTTGCCCCCTACTCTTTACTTGGCTAATTCTCATATGTCCTTCAGAATTCAGCTGAAATATTAACCTTTCCAAGACATTTCCCTGACCCCCCTACCTCAACACAAAAACTCTGGGCACTGTTAGCTCTTTTTCCTTTGTCATCGTACTATGTGCTGGATTACAGCTGTATTATAATTGACTGTGTCTTCTTTTGTTCTCACCATTATCACTAGACTAGGTACTCATTAGAGACAGGACCCCTGCTTTATTTGTCCTAGTGGCCCCAACTCCCAACACACAGCTGGCACATAGTATGTGTTCAGTATGAATGAATGAATGAATCAATCAATCAATCATTTAGAAATGTTGACAGTAAAGATATAAAAGGTCAAAGTTAAGACATACTATTTAGCCATTCAACAAATATTTATTGAAATTTTTCAATGTTGTATATATCTCTTACAGTTCTGCTCTTTATCAGCATTTGTCATATTTCTTTTAGCAACTTAAAATGTTTGGACATTTTGTTAAAAGGGATCTTGCTAGTTAAGCACATTTGAAGTCTATGGTTACAGAAAGAATGCCTGACTCTAACTATCCATGTCACACTTGAGTTAAGAAGGTACCCTAGACCTTCTTAATTGAGAGCTTCTTCATCTAAATTCTCCCTAATTGAGAATTTCTTCTTGAGAGGTTGTGAATATACTGAAGGGCAGAATGGGAACAAACCAGAGATATAGACAGACTCTAATAAGATACATTCCAGCATAGACTTCTGACCTTGAGTTTTAACACCAACTACAAAAGACAGCATAAAGGAAAAAGAGAGCTTCAAAGTACAGCAGTGTATCAAAAAAGTTTCATGATTTTTGATTGACAATGAACTCACAAGTTTTCATCTGAATTATGTAGCTAATTAAGATCATAATGAAATCTTGGGTTACTTGGGTATAAGCATGGTTTGTGGAATGGAGAAGATAAAGTATCATTCTTTACTGTTCCACAGAGAGAAAGTGCAGTCCTTACACCAGAGTTGGGCTTCTGAAGCAGGTTTTGTGCAAGATAAATTAAACGTGAGGTATAGACCAACAAGAGCACTTCAAGAAGTGGTCCAACATGAACATTAAAACTTATCTTAGGAGCAATGATTAAAGGAAGGAAATATGCGTAAGCTAAGAAAAAGGAAGACTCAGAGGCACATGGTAACTGAAGAATACATGGAACTTAAGGAGGGACAGAAAATTCTTTCTATAGCAGGAGCCAAAATATGTGTGTGTGTGTGTGTGTGTGTGTTTGTGTGTGTGTGTGTGTGTGTGTGTAACAAAATTTTCTTGGTCTGGGAAATTTCATCAATTTCTTCACAAAAGGGCCCATTCTCCGTTAAGCAGATTGATATCCTTACCCACTTATGATCAGTGCTGCATACCGTGAGGGTATTGTGAGATATCTGTCTACCTCTATAACAACGTGTAAGACTACTCTTACCCATTATCACTTTTTTAATTATACCACTGAGGGAGAATCTTTAAAAAAGGGTGGATCTGTCCAAGGTAAGGCCATTTCCCAAAGGCAGAGAAATGTGGGTGGCAGCTTTTCATGCCCATTGCATTAAGAATTATCCAAAGATGGAATGAATGATCTTGGAAAGTGATGAATCTTCACCCCTGGAAGGATACAAAAAAAGCTTGGTTTAAGTGCCAGCAGTTGATCAGATATGGACTCCTAAGATCCCTTTGGTCCATAAAAACATGCCAAAGCCAAGTTAAAAATAATGTCCCACTCCTGGAAACAAACTTACACTCAGACCACATGCACCAAATAATATCAGCTCCTATGAGAAGAAATGTCTTTTTCTATTTCTTGAGCAAAAAATCGTGTTTTTGCTGGCTTATTGTCCAGTTAACTTTTACCATTCTGTGGGATCAGGGTGACTGTCACTTTTACATAGGAGGTATAGTGTAGCAGTTAAGGTATGCAGTGTAGCAGCCAGAGATGAAATCATATGAGTCTGGGATTGAATTCTGGTTCGACCCAAAAACATAGCTATTACTTTAACATGTCTAACCCTCATCTATAAAATGGGCAAGGTAATTGGAACTCTATGGGTTGCTGTGAGGATTAAATGAAATAATGCATAGGACACACCCAATAATATACTTACCATCCAGCTGGCACTCCATAATTGAGAGCTGCTACCATCATGACTGTAATGGTAATAAGAATACTTTTTAGCATGGTTAATAGTACTAACGCTATTGACTTGCTTCTGTGTTCTTCACTGACTGTGTTTCTTTGTAGTCTTCAGCCCAGTAGTTCATTTACTCAATATAGTGAGATTGCTCTTACATTGGATTACCCATAGAGAACAATGGTTCATATAAACACTCTGTGGTGCTCATAAATAAACAAGAAAACACATTTGCCTGTATATTTTTTGAAATTAAAAATGTCACTTATGAGTCCCCTAGTAGGACAATAAATTCCATTTGTTTTAGTAAGGAAAAGTAGGATAAGAACTGCTTGTTGGTAGAGGTAAGAGGCATGGTGAACAGGGATTTTATTTTATTTTTTAATCACAAAAGCATACAGTTAGATATTAAACAAGACTGTATAGATGGGAAATAGGACAAAAATACAAATCTCAGTATTTCTTACTGGATTGCTATGACAATGCATTATCAGCAGCTTCTGTCAATGTACCCTAAGACATAAGAAGGAGAACTCCCAGATATCATCAAAAATGTAATATTTAGAGTGCTGGAATGGGTGCAGGAGGACTCAGGTGGCTGCCTAATTTATAAGCTTTCAGGCAGTTAAGCTGAGAATGGGTAATGCAGTCTTCTTAGTTGAAGTTGATATTCCATTCAAATCATAAGCATGACTTGTGGTGATATGCTATCTCCAACAATCTGCTAATTACTGTTTTCAAACAGAACCCGTATGTTATTTGATTAGCAAGCACAATCATTTTCTTGATCGCAAGTAGCAATATTCTTGCAGTTTTTGAAAGTACAAGCTTAGAAGTCTTCAATCCAATATCCTGATTTTCTTGTTTTACTATTTTTTTACAATGACAGTCGATAACCCAGATGCATCTGTCTTATACCTTGTCTTACCTCATCTACATAACTTCCCCCTTCCCTCTCCACCCCTGAGACTGCCTCAAAAGGATATGCTGTACTGTGTTGCTTCCCAAGAGCTTGTCAGAGGGAACAGTTTTGTCATTTGAAGAATATGTTCATGATGCCGTGACAGATTTGCCAGCATCCTTCCAGTACAGTGCCTGAGATGTGATATATTCTGAACACCCTTTCCTTTCCCAGATTCCCACCACTTTCTTATTCTGGAATTCTCATTCACTAAAAGGATTGCCAAATCTGGAAATTTTGGTGCAGCAAGTGACCTTGGATGAGCATTGAATCCTTTAGTTCCCAGCTTCTTCTTTTTTATGAAAAACTATGTTTTCTGTGGAAATTTATTTGTACTGCCATGTAAGCAGACTGTTTAAGACGTTTAAAAATAATTCTGGAGTTAAAAGGAGTAGAAATATATTAGCACGGGGCTACTGAAGACATATCTATTTCTAATAGCTTACAATGTTCTCAATTGTAAGCCCAATATGCTTGACATGTATTTGCAATAAGCTTGTGAACAGAAGTAAAAAGATGTCACCTAACTAATAAGAAGGTTGACAATTTATAAATATCTATGCTTAGTATCAAGTCTCAAGTTGGAAACAGAAATCTATTCCACTGTTATATTTGCTCATGCTCGACTCTTCCTATATATACCCCAGTCATGCTGTCACCACTTTACTGGTGTGTATAGACCCAGGCTGGAAACTACTGACTTAACCTAGCCCTCTGTTGAACTTCAGTTTCCGGTTGACCATCTCCAGTGAGGAAAGCTTCAATATCCCTAGAGAAATGTAATCTTGTTGTGAATAACTCTAAATATTGAAAATATTTACCTTATTTTGAACAAAACTCTAGCTCTTTGTAACTTACTTTGGAGTTGTCACAATACCTTGTTTCCCTTTTCTGCATTATCATTTTTCTCCATTATAAAGAAAGTACTTACCAAGTGATAGATGAAACTCTATAAAAAATAACCTCATTCTAACCACACTACTGCTCTACAAAGTAGGTATTTTTAGTCTTTTAGTATTTTTAGTATTTTTAGTATTATGTTGCATATAGGGATTCTAAGACTGATGGTGTTTAATTAGTGTGCCTAATATTGTCCCATGAGTAGTTATGGAGTCAATATTCAAACCTATGATTGTATGAATTCCAAAATTCATACAAAATTCATACAATGCAGAGTGGTAATCTGAGATTATGGCTAGTTTAGGTATCCATAAATGGGCTTCAAGGATCCATAGACTCCTAAATTTGGTATGTATGTGCGTCTTATTGTAAAAGCAGTCACACACCTTCCTTATCAAATTTGCAATTAAATGTATAGCCTCAAACAATATTAATACCTATATTTTACATCCCCCCTTTTATTTTGCTCAGTCATATTACATGAAAATGCTACAGTGTTGTTCACATATGTTAGTTAGCTGTGTCTCCTTCATTCTGTTTTTTCTCTCTCTTTTTTTAAGTCCAAGTAGACTTAAAAATACCTGTTTGTACTATATATAATTTTAAGTTCAAGTTTTGAAACACTGAATTTACTATCTAGTGTTTTTGCTACTCATTTCTCTGTTTTATGTCTTTACTTACATCATAAAACTAAAAACCAACAAGAAAGTTTTCAACAATTCTGGGCTATAGAATATGGGATATTGCTAAACTCCAAGGACCCAGGATAGAAATACCATCTCTCTCTCTCCCCCGCCCACCCCACCACCCCTCAGACTTCTTGAAAATAATTTCTTGAAGATTTTAAGCTTTCTAGGTCTGTTTTATTAAAAGTGAAGTGGGAACAATCACTGGGGAGAGGAGAACCTATTCAGTAAATGATGCTGGGAAAACTGGCTGATCACACACAGAAGATTGAAATAGGACCCTTACATATCACCATACACAAAAATTAATTCGAAATGAATCAAAGACTTAAACATAAACCTCAAACTATAATAATCTTAGAAAATGCAGGAGACACCCTTATGGAAATTGGAACTGGCAACTAATTCCTGATCAAAACCCCAAGTGCCCATACCATAAGAGATATGGCAGACAAGTGGGAACTCATGAAACTGACAAGCTTTGGCAAAGCAAAAGAAACCATCAAAAAGAACAGGGAGACAGCCCACAGAATAGAAACGAATATTTGCCAAATATTTGTATATCTGACAAAGTCCTAACATCTAGGATCTACAAGGAACTTAAATGCGCCAAAAGTAAAAAAAACAAACAGCCCCATTAACAAGTGGGCAAAAGACAAGAATAGACAGTTCTCAAGATATATAGGCAACCAACAGACACATGATAAAGTGCTCAGTCTCACTAATCATCAGACAAAAGCAAATCAAAACCACAATGAGAAACCACCTAACCCCACTAAGGATGACCATGATTAAAACAACAAAAAACAACAGATGCTGGCAAAGACGGGGAGAAAAAGGAATGCTTCTACACTGCTGGTAGGAATGCAAACTAGTGCAACCTCTTTGGAAGACAGTGTGGCAATTTCTGAAATAACTAGAAATTGACCTTCTATGTGATCCAGCAATTCCCCTATTGGAAATATACCCAGAAGAACTCAAGTCATTCTACCAAAAAGACCTGCACACACATGTTTGTTGCAGCTCTATTCACAATAGCAAAAACGTGTAACCAACCATGCTGCCCATCGAAGCTGGACTGGATAAAATAAAAAAGTGGTACATATACACAATGGAATATTATGCAGCCATAAAGAAGGAAAAACATATGGACTTGGCAGCAACTTGGATGGATTTAGAGTCTTTCATACCCAGTGATCTATCACAGAAACAAAGAACAGAGCACCATATGTTCTCACTCACAAGTGGACCATGAGCAATTATCATAATACTGTAAGAAAGGGATTGGCAGTTGAGGGAAACTGTCAGGAAAGGGAGGGGGACACCTCATCAACAAGGGTACCTGCATAATGAACATTTGTATACCTAACCCTGAATTGTATCCCACATCTTTAAAATAAAGAAAAAAAGAAAAGAGCAAAACAAAAAATAAAACAACAAAAAAGTGAAGTGGGTACACTAGTGCCTTCATCAGACTCTAGACTGGATTGAGACAGGTGGCTATCTCAATCTAACAATTTGGTAATATCTCTTCACACTGAAGTTCTTCAAATACTTGTTTAACATTTATTTAGTAGACACCAACATAATTAACCTTTCTATTGACAGGGTATGCACATTTTCTGATCAACTTTTTAACTTGTTTGGAATTATTTGTTTTTCAGGCTTAAAGGGTTTTTTTTTGTTTTTGTCTTTTATCACCCAATGCATCACCCATAATCATACACAAAAAAGTGGTAATTTATATAGGGTATGTGTGTTACATTTTGTTCAAAATATATCCCCAAATTATAATTTTTTGGCTTTTAGGTTGATAAATTGTTTTCTACCTTTCACCATTCTGTTTTCATTTTCATTTTATATTTAAATTTTTGAAACAAGAATATATTTGGGGCATATTTTAAGGGATGAAATGTAGATAATAAACAAAATCACTCATTTTTAGATGAAAAAACAGAAAACCTTTGGCCATTCCTTACTAGTTTTAGAACATCTACTGATAGTCAGCTGGCCTGTCTCAAGGCTACTGGAGCAGCCTGTAATTGCAACATGCAGATTGCAATTATTCTTTGCAAAATACTCCACAGAGCAAGTTCAGCACCAGAAGAAGTGTTTTTCCCATTTTTAGGTGAACATGTTGCCTACTTATGCCAATTAAGTTAGTAGTCTCATGTGGAAACCGAGTTAACTAGAACAATATTTACAGTTTATCCTAGGGATGTTTGAATGTGATTTATGAATGGATGTCCCAGGCAACTGTCCAACTGATACCCCCTTAAATTTAACTCTATAGACAAGAATGCAGCAAAAATTAAATAAATGTGGCTGTCAGACACTACAGAGAGTAGTAAGCCAGACAGTAACCAGAAAGGAGGAAATCTGGTTTGGCTAGACTAATTTGACTAAATCCTTAGTTTCTTTGGATAATAAAAACCCCAAGTTTTTACTATTTTGCTAATTTAATATTGTTCCAGTGGGATTTGAGAATGGGAATTTGGCTATATATTTTGAACAAAATTGTGTCAATTGCCCATATTGGTTCCCCTTTGGATATTGTTGGATGTACGCAGCTTCTTTCTCTCTCTGACTTTCACATGCCCTACAAAATGAAAAGGGTCAAACACGAATAGCTCTTTTTGCCACACTTAGGAGTTTAAATATAACCTTGAAGGGTTTTAAGCAGAGACGTGATATGATTAGGAAAATGACGATGATGAAGATTGCTTGGAAGAAGGCCTTGAGGGCCAGGGCACTGGCTCCTGATCCCTGACAATTGTCCAGATGAGAAGCCATATATTGGCTAAGACAATGATGAGGGTAGAGTTGATCCCTGAGGAAAACTCCTGTAACTTCTCTCAATTAATGTTTCAGCCTGCTCACTTGTACCAGCAACAATCACAGATTAGGACATAAACAACGAGGATAATAAGAGAAAGCTTTAATAACATCATTTAAGTAGTTAAATAATTTAATATAATTAATATATAATATTTATATATTATCTATATAATATAATATTTATATATTATCAATTTATATAATATAATATTTATATAATAATATTAATTGTTATTTAATAACTCTGGTAAAACAAGACACCATTTTTCTGACTAAAGAAGAAAGAATCAAAGGAGACTCCCCCCCAGTTACTTCTACTGGGAAGGTGACACCCTCCTTGATCTGACTTCCTAGTCTAGGTGATGGCAGGAGAAACACATCACCATCATACATCAGGCTCCAAACTGGATGACTAGCCTATGAAAATAATTTTACTTTCATGCACCTGATCCCACAAGGCAAAAACTCATTTTAATTCTGCCATGGTTTAATGATATTTAAATGGCTCAAATGGTTTTTATAAATGAATATATTACAAGGTTCATGTTCAAGAATCAGCAATAAGCCATAATGGACTTTACAGTTTATTAGTTTCATAAATGTCACCTTGTTATTAACAACACAGGTAAAGCAACTTCACAAATGATCTCATTATTATCCATTGAATGAAACACTGAATTTGTTGAGCTGAAATTTCAGGCATTCCCAGTTCACCCTTTTAATTCAACTTTATTTTGAGGCTCACAGGTATTGCTAATATGATTTTTAAAACCCTTTAAGATTCTGTTTTTATGTAAAGATAAAATTTCTAAATTAAACATAGAAAATTGCCCTTAAGAAAGATGGCATGACCAGATAGAAGTGTGGTAACTGCATAGAAAAGCCAGTCATGTCACCAGTGTTTACTCTTCATGTGTGTCTTTCAAGAGCCATAATTTAGTACCTCCTTCCCAAGAATGTAGAACAGCCATGTTCTACTGCATTTAGTCATTGTATAAGGTGAAGGGGGGTGCTTTGTGTCATTTTGTGAGTCTTCTTTCTCCTTTTACAAAATTTGTGAAACAAGATCATAGTCATGCTAGAAATAAACAATCATGTTTAGCATGTGGTGATTCTGCAAATTCTTAAACGTAACATTAGAAAAAGTTGTAAACTTTGGTTAGTGCAAGGCCTTACTTTGTAAGATAAGTATAGGTATTTGGGAAGTGAAGGTGTCAAAATTATCCATACTTTAATTTGAAGAACATGCTGAAATTCATGGTAGAGTCATGAAATTCCCTGCTGAATGCCCCATTGTCTATCTATTTGTTAAGAAAGTAACTGAAAACAATTGTAGCAGAAATCCCCATGACCCATCTTTCTCATGAGCTTTATCTAGTCACTGAGCTCAGAAAAAGCATTGGACACACCTGTGTCCAGCATCACTGCCTTTGCCTCCTTCACGATCCTATGGCCTCTCCTCTGCGTGCCACAGCAGACAGTCATTATCCACTCATTCACTCACCAAAGATACATTTGAAGTCAGAGACGAGATGCCAGGTGCTTTCCCAGGAATTGGGGTGGATCTGTAACTGAAAATTCCAGTTCAACAAGGGAGACATTTATTCAAGAAATAATTACAAAAATGATTTCAATTGAAATGGAAATTATAAGGAAAATATATTACAGGCTAAGCCATGGCAATAGGGTCCCAAATTATGCCAAATTGGAGAGAAAGGAAAGGTTTCCCAAGGAAGTAATTGACTTCTGCTTAAAAGTCAAAATTGGGTTAAAAAAACAAGGGTTGATTAAAAAAACAATTATTGGTTTTCAACCGGGAAAATAAATGATCGTAATAAAAAAATACGTAATAAGGGTTCATAGAATAAGAAGGGGCAGTACAAGCATGTTGGAACCGTGCGTGTGAGGCGCTGAAATGGAGAACTTGGCTAATTGGAGGAATAGGGAAATGCAGAGGGGCCAAGCAGAGTGAGGAATAGGGGCAGAAACACAGGAGCTCAAGATCTAGCCCTCTTCTACTCTTCTTCAGTGTTATTAAGGATCTTAAGAATTTGTGACTGCTTTCATCAGAGCAGTGAATAATCATAAAAGGCTTAAGCAAGGAAGTGACGTGATCAGCTTTGTGTCTACCATGAGGTAAAAGGAATACCATTTGAATTCCTGCAACACATGCCTTCTTGTGCAAATTGCTCTATAGATTATGCAGCTACAAAGTAGTCCATAATAAGTTTCTCTTTAGGGCTATTGAGTGATTTACTTTCAATCTGCCATGATTTCTATAGGAGACTAGTTAAGTAGACCTTTGGCTATTCTCATGGCTGTTTAATCAGGCCCTGGTAAATAATGCAGACATGGTGGTCCAGGAAGGAGCTAAAAGTCTTTAAGTTGTTGAATAGGACTTTTTCTTTTCTTTTTTTTTTTTTTCTTTTTTTTTGAGTTGGCGTCTCACTCTGTCCCCCAGACTGGAGTGCAGCGGCTGCTCCTGGCCACCGCAGCCTAGACCTGCTGGGCTCCGGCGATACTTCCACCTCAGCCTTCCGAGTAGCCGGAACTACAGACGTGCGCTACCACGCCCGGATAATTTTTTTGCTTTGTTGTAGAGATGAGGTCTCGCCAAGTTGCCCGGGCGGGTCTCGAACCCGCGGGTTCAGGCAATCCACTCACCTCAGCCTCCCAAGGCGCGGGATTACAGGCTGAGCCACCGATCCCGGCTGAATAGGACTTTTTAATATAAATTATTCTCCCCTCCCCAGGCATTCTCACACATATCTGTAGAGAGAGATTTTGTTTGTTTTCTTTTCGTATTTTTGTTTGTTTGTTTTATTGCCAATGAAGTTAGGGTAAAAGGGTTGGAAAAAGTCTCAGTTTGAAAATGGGATGCAGTTTTGTTCGTGACAACTATAGCCATTTTTTCATTTGCTCACAGCTGGGGGAGTAGGGGGACTCTTGGAGAGGAGCCTAGGTAGAAGGCCTAAATAAAAGATTCTGAGTTTTCCTAGGGGTCGTTATTTTTGCCTTTGCTCTTTCCCATGCAGATACTCTCACCCTCATACTACCTTTCTCTGCCTGGCAAATCTTTGCTCAAACCGACCATTTTTCAGATTTTAGCTGAACGTTTATCATCTAAGTAATTGAGATTAAAGCTCAATTATGATTCCCAATCATCAACTATACCTCCTTGAGGCCATATGTTTGGGCAAGATGCTTGAAGATAAGGCATATGCTGCAATGACCACATGCACTGAAGAACACTGTTTGGGGATTGCTGGAATGCAGACTGCTGAACCCAGACAGACTCTTCTGACCATCTGGTTGTAACTTTGGTGCCTGTGCCCTGGATGTATTTATTCCTACATATTTGAATTAACTCAAAATAACCCATTTTTTTAGAAGGGAGTCAGAAACATGTCAATGCATATACTTGGTTTGATTATTTCACTTGTTTAATTCAACTAACATAAAAATACGTGACTGTATTCCTATTTCTAGAATATAAATATCTATTGTGTTTAAGCCTCTCAGAAAAAGATGGAATTTTTGCTCATTATTTATTAGTACTAATTTAAATATGCATAAGTAGTCTCAATTCACCATGACTTTCAAGTTCAGTAATGTTTCACTAAAGTCTAAAAAATTATTTATTTACAAAATTTTTATTTCTATTACTAATGTGGAATAGATTATTTTGGAATATTTTGAGAAAGAGATTTCTTTCCTAAAGTATTTCATGGCTCATCTTTAAAAAATCTATTTCTGTCAACTTATATTTATGAAGCCACAGATGGTTTGGTGAGTTGAAACAGGGTAGATTTTAAGATTAAGTCTTCAATTGTTCTGTTCTCCAGTGCATGCTGGGGAAACCTGGTGGACATGGAAATCAAACCCCTCTTTCTATCCACCTTGCATATGACCCTTCTTAGATTAAGCTAAGAATAGACACACTGAGCTCAGCCAGCCTTTCGTTCTATGTCTTTTCCTCTCCAGGTATGTCTGGTAACCAAACATAGAACCAGTAGTGAGGATAGAAAGCAAAGATATCGGTGATATAAACTAACACTTAGGAACTATTATCATGTGCCATGCACTGTCCTAAGCACTTTACATGTGTTAAAATTTTAATCATCATAAAAACTTAAGAGTTAGATACCTCTATATTCCCATTTTACAGATGAGGACAATGAAGAATTTCAATGGGAGGGCTTGAGAACTTCCTTTCCTTATTTCCTGTTTTTCCAACTTTTTTCCTTTGAAACTGCTCCCAGAGTTTTCTCTTGCATGACAAGTGTTGCAATAGACACAAACTGAGTGTCCACTGGCCTTGGTGGAAGACAAACATTCTTTCTGTTCTCATCTGCTTCCTCCCAGGGAACATTTCATAAACTATTCCAATGACCTCTGTACGCTATGAGTCAGATAATCTGATTCCATCTGTGTTCGGATTTATGTTCACTATATTAAGCTACCTAAGTATTTTTCTGTTCATCTTAAAATTTATGTCGGGCTTATTTGTAAATTTTTATTAAAAATATAAAAGACGTTTATAATGACCCTCCTCAGGTGCTAAACAAAGTCATTCCTTCATTTATCCAATTCTTTGAACTGCGATTTATTAATCAACTCCCTTGCTAGATGATAAGTTCATTAGGTGCAAGAATTAGATGTCCAACTGTCCTGGATTGCTCGTGCCTGAGGGGTTTCTTGGGACTTGAAATCTGCAGTGCTCAGTAGTCCCAGGCAAACTGGGAGGAATGGTGCACCCTTTGCAAAAGCAAAAACCAGATCTGTTTAGGTTTACTCTTACATCACCAGCATTGGCAAACTGCTTGATGCATGGTGAGTGCTTTGTAAATATTAAATGACCAATAAATAGGTCTTCAGCTCTATCATAGAGCTTAAGGGTCAAAATATTTAAATTCAGGGAAGGCATTTCAGACAGAGGGAATAGCATAGTTCTGGAGGTGAGAAACCTCAGCTTATGGTTATGCAAGTAACAGAGGAAAAGGGAGGCTTGTGCTGTGCTTGAGAAAGGGGCAAAGGATCTGGAGCGTGGAGGTTCTTCTATTTAATTAGGAACTTGGCTCTTATTTTTTTTTATAATGAATGGAAACAAGGATTTTTGAGAGGGGCATGAAATGATCATATTCCCACAAGCATAGGTTTGTAGGCAGGTTGAGGGGTACATTAGAAGGGAAAAGAGAATGAGTATGATTAATGGAGGGAACAAGACCAATTGGGAGGCTATTGCAATATTGCTGCCAGAAGATACTGAGAGCTTCAACTAGGATGGAAAAGATAGTAATGGAGAGAGAAAGGGCCAACAGGAGGAGGGCATGAATGTGAGAATTGTGTGGGCAGCGAAATTGACCGAACTTTCTCATCTACTGACCAGATGGGGTAAAATGGGGCAAGGTGTCTGGGGAGACTCCCAGATTTCTCTCTTGAATGACTGCATGTGTGGTGGCCTCATTCACTGAGAAATAGAATGAGGATGAGGAGAAAGTTTGGAGAGAAGGTGAGCTTCTGTCCATTTGGAACTGATTGGGTTTGAGTTGACTATGCAATATTCAGATTAAGTTGTTAAATGGGATAACTGAATTGGCAAAGTGGATGAAGCTGTGTTCGGTACAAGAAACATTTTCCCCAAACATGTCAATAGCTATTAATTTTTATTCCTCATATATGTGTGTGTGTGTGTGTGAGTGTGTGTGTGTGTGAGTGTATGTGTATTCATTGAGAAGTATTTATAATTTTCTGCATTTTAAAACAACAAAATGAGTATAACGAAGAATCCTACTCAAAAATCCAGAGATGAGTACTCTTAATTTTTTGGTGCACACTACTACAGATTGATCCACCTATCCACCTCTCCATTCATCACTCTGCCCATCTCACTGAGACTATGGGAATTTCTTTAACTTTTTCTGTGCCTCAGTTTCCTCATTTAGCAGATGGTAATTTAGTATCCACCTATAGAGTGAGGATTAAACAAGTTAACAAGCATAAAGCACTCAAAAGAGTGCCTGGCCCATGGATAGTACCATCTAAATGCTAGATACTATAACATAGCCATCTTATTAAAATAAATTACTTGTATTATGCTGTTTGGTAACCTGCTTTGTTGTATATTATTGTTCTTTAATGCTTACTGACTCTTAGTTAATGAAAATATCTTTTTACCCTATTCCTTAACACATTAGTCCAAATTTAGTCTTCGTTACTAAAAATCAAACAATGCAAATGAGAACAGAACACAGGTGTAAAACTGCTATGACCAGCCAGGTATGGTGGCTCACACCTATAATCCCAGCACTTTGGAAGGCGGAGGCGAGATGATTGTCTGGGCGCACAGGTTCAAGACTAGCCTGGGCATAATGGCAAGACCTCATCTCTACAATAAATAGAAATAAAATAAAATAAAAACTAACTGGCACGGTGGCACCTGCCTGTAGTTCCAGCTACTTGGAAGACTGAGGCAGGATTGCCTGAGTCCAGCTGCCACTGCACTCCAGCCTGGGCGCAACAGAATGAGACCCCAACTCAAAAACAAAACAAAACAAAACAAAACAAAAAAACAACGGCCACGACCACTTCTACTACCAAACGTGTAATTAGGTCAATAATTGAAAATGCTTGACTTGGTCTTCAACCTACAGTGACAGTGGCAAGAGATATTTTATGTTAGGATTTTTAAAAGAAACCACCAAAAGTATTTTACTTTTTTGCCTTCTCTACTGTCCTTTGCTCTTCCACATTCACATTAATAATTCTTCCAACCTTTACTGTCTCATTGATCAACCATCAGGTGATGTTCCTGCCTCTCACCCTGGCAGCGTGGTGCATGGTGCCAGTTTTCATTCATCTTCACTGTGTGCTGTTAAAACCCAGACTTTGTTTCTGTGACTAAATAGGAAAATTTATACCTTTAACCCAAACCATTTCTCTTTATTTCTCAAAAAGACAAAAAAACCCAAACGATTATAATCCTTTGTCAGAAGCACTCGAAAAATCCATTTTTCTTGGTCTGAGAGTGAGGGCAAAGAGAATTTTGTCACTGTATTGGAATTCTAACAGACTCTCCTGTTACCCTCTAAAAGTAGCTCAGTTGGAAAGAAAAAAAGTTGTGTTATGATAACCTTTAGAAAGTCAAGTGATTGAAGTGCATAAATTCTGAGGTAAAATATAACCTCTAAAATATGGAATGTGGGTAAAGCAATTTTTAAATTATGTGGTGAGGAAGGGAAATAAATTAGCATTTCTTTTATAGCACTTGATGTATCTTTGCAGGCATGCTATTCCTACTGTTAACTGGGGAATACCTCTTTTAGCACAATTTATATTGATACTTTGCATTTATATAGCATGTTTCATGCCCTGAGCATTTTAGTAGCATTAAGTGTAAATAGCATGCCTACAAGCCAGGTAACTGAATATTCTGATACCACAGATGGAGAAGCATCAGCGCAGAGAGCTGTAATACCCTCGGGTTCCTAGTCACTGTAAAAAACTGAAATGGGAGCTCTGAGTAGTTTTCCATGTTAAAAAAATAATTGATCTGGTCTGGAAGTTGAGATTGTTTCTGACATTCTGGAAGAAGCAACTTGAGACTCTTTGGAGATGTCTACTTTATGCCCTTATGTTTTGGGTGAGGTTGAACCCCTGGCTCTAGGGGTAAGAATATCACTAAGCGTGGCTACTGGCATAATCCATTTTTATGACTAATGAGAAAGATCCCAGAATAATGTCTGTAACCACAGTTTGAACTGTTGGAGGTTTTTTTTTTTTTTTTTACTATGGACACTGCTGAGAAAATGAAACGTGCTATAGGCCTGGTGCTTCAGGGGACAAGTAGTAAAGACAATTTTAAATGCAACAGCACAGAGGTAGTAAGCAAAGTCAAAAAGGTAGTAAGTCCTCAGGCTATCTGTTGACTCCTCGATCAAACTATACCTGAAAAGAGGATCCTGGAATTTGTAGTTACAGGAGCCACTAAATTATATAACCTAATAAACCTCAGTTTATCAGTGATCTGAAAAGATCCTTGTATAAGGATGTTAGAGTCTTTAACACTTGATCTTTTAGGTTAGAACAGAAAGTAATCCTTAAAAGTGTTTGTACCTTGATGTGCATTTCAAGAAAATATCTAAAGTTATTTAAAGGAGAAATTCTGTTGAATAAATAACAGAGAAAGAAAGCAAAGTAGAATATTTTTTATCAATTTCTGAAAGATATATAAGATATCTGATGTATACTTTTATAAGCATATTGTTATGTTAGTATTTTTTCAGATTTTATTTTAAAGCTATTGGTTTTAATCATGTCACTTTCAGTGATGGAGCATATTAATTGCCCTGATCAGAACTGGAGCTTATACTGTTTATTTTTATCTTATCTTAGATTTTTTTTCCATGGGAATTCTTTAGATGGCATGTTATTTTATAAAGTAGTTATAAAACTTCATGTATTGCTTGGTTATAGGCAGGTAATTGGCAGAAATAA
Source organism: Tarsius wallacei (assembly GCA_963574415.1). Classification (NCBI taxonomy): domain Eukaryota; kingdom Metazoa; phylum Chordata; class Mammalia; order Primates; family Tarsiidae; genus Tarsius; species Tarsius wallacei. Next base: position 9,042 of record CAUYQG010224611.1, on the reverse strand, counting down.
TCCAAATGTTGGTTCTGTAAAGGTCAAAGCTGGACAGGGATAAAAAATGAGCTTTGATTGCTTTAATGTGTAAGCCCCTCCCTGGATGGGAATGCTTCTGAGTTGTCCATCAATGACTCCCCCAGAAAACTAGGAGATGGAGAGTTCATGTTTTTCATTTGTCCTAGCTAGTAGGTTTATTAGGCTAATGATTGGCCCTGAGTGGCTTGAAATATATAAAAACTGAGTTTTTCATCTCAGGCATTGAGTGCTTTTTGGTCTTGAATAGCCTAATTATCACCTTTTGTTCCTCTTCTGTGTGCAAAGCTACATTCAGGTCTCTTAGCTCCCACGAGTCAGGGCCGTGTGCCAGTCTACCCCACCACGAAAGTAAAAAGTAAGCATCAGGCAATAGTTAGTGGAGGGTTGGTATACCTGTCACAATGCCCAGGTCAAAATATGAACAGTATCAGGGCCAATGTTTGACTTTTATCATTGTGAAAGAAGGCAAAGTAAGATGAAAGACTAACTTTTTTTTCCCAGGTTTTAAGCATTTCTTTATTTATAGGTATTACATTGCTTTTATGATCATGATTTTTTTTTATTTTAAAGATGTGGGGTACAATTCAGGGTCAGGTATACAAATGGTCATTGTACAGGTAAAGTTTGGGCCTCACTTTGGTCACCACATCACCTGGTTTAAGATCAGGTACCCTTATTGATGAAGTGTGCCCCCCCCCCCCACCTCCCAGGCAGTTTCCCACTATAACTTTCATAGTAGTAACTTGAAGTGGCATAAAGGGCATTAGAATAGAGTTAGAGAAAACATTTCCCTGTAGATGTAGGTATGACAAGGCTGGGAAGATGATGATAACCACATTGGAAGAAGAGGGGGACAGTAATTAATACAGCTATGACTGATTACATGCAAGATGCTGATGTTATAAATGTGCCATCTCATTCCATCCTCACAGCATAACTATGAAAAATATATAGGTACAGTCGTTCTCCCTATCCCTGGGTTCTGTGATTCAGCCAACCGCAAACTGAAAGTATTTTGGGGGAAAATGGCATCTGTACTGAACACGTGCAAACTTTTTTTTTCCTCATCATTATTCCTAGAGTATAACAACGATTTACATAGCATTTGCATTGTATTAGGTATTATAAGTTACCTAGTGATTAAAGTATACAGGAGGATGTGTATAGTTTATATGCATTTCATATAATGCATATATGAACTTGAGCTCCAATGGATTATCCCTCACAGATACCACAGGATGACTATATGTCATTTACAGGTTAAAAAACCTGAGGTTTGACAGTTTAATTCATAGATTTTAGTTCATAATTATAGTTCATGTGCCAGATTATGCAATCAGTATGTGACTGGGCTGGTATCAAGTCCTGGTCTGCCTGCCTGTATTCTCGTCACTCTGCACTATGGCCTTGATCTGTTAAAGGAGGTACAATAGCACTATCACCACTGATAGTGAGACAATGGCATTATAAACTAATAACTCATTTACCAACTGAGATACCGAAGAACGAAGAAAATCAGAAATCTGCATATTCCTTTCACATTCACAGTAATTGATGCTTCCTTTTGCTGCCATTTGCTTCATTTTCACTCAAACCAGATTTCTTGCCTCTTTTTCACTCATCACGTGGTGGAAGCATCAGAGGAGATATATGTTCATGTGAGCAAGACCTCGGAGCCCACTGTTTGAATTCTGTGCAGGGATTTTTAGAAGGCCTTTGGAAAGTTTTTTTCAGCTCTTTAGGCCTCTCATCTGTAAAATGACTCTTTTTGTTCTAATAATCTGTGTTTTGACATAGTGATGTTCTAATAAGTCTACTGAGTTTTCCTTCTTCTCTGGCTCTTTAGAGATCACCTTTTCTAATTTTACGCCTGATTTGAGGTAAAAATTTCACTGAACCTCTTAGTACCTTTGGATCCAGTGTCTTCAGCTGTCATCCAGTTTGATTAGTCACTGCTCCACAGTACTACTTGTAAATATTTACTGTATCATATAAAAATATCAATTCTCATCTTAATTTTAAAAAATTATATCTTGTTTCAGATCTTACAGTGATTGCTTTTTTATTGTGGTGAAATATATAACCTAAAATTTGCCATTCTAACAATTTTTTAAAGTTTTATTTTATTGTTTTAAGAATCAACATGAGATCTATGTTCTTGAATTGTAAGTGTACAATACAGTATTGTTGACTATAGGTACACTTTTGGACAGCAGATTCCTAGAATTTATTCATCTTGCTTAACTGAAACATTTTGCCCATTAACAATTCCTTTCTCCTTCATCCCCAGCCCCTGGCAACCACCATTCCATCTTTTGATTACATGAATTTGACTATTTTGGATACCTTATGTAAGGAGAATTATGCAATATATGTCTTTCAGTGCCTGGCTTATTTCACTTAGCATAATGTCCTCGATTCATCCATGGCATTGCATATTGCAGAATTTCCTTCCTATTGAAGACTGAATAAATTTTATTGTATGTCTATGCTACATTTTCTTCATTTATTCATATGTTGAAGGACATTTAGGTTATTTCTACAGCTTAGCTATTTCGAATAGTGCTGCAATGAACATGAGAGTAGTAATGTCTCTTTGAGATCCTGGTTTCGTTTTCTTTGGATGCATACCCAGAAGTGAGATTGCTGGATCATATGGTAGTTCTATTTTTACATTTTTGAGGATGTCCGTGCTGTTTTCCATAGCAGGTGAACCATTTTGCATTCTCTCTAGTAGTATATGGGTGTTGGTGAGGATGGGAAGAAATTGAAAACATTTTTAAATGTACAATTCAGTGGCATTAATTCACAGTATTGCACAACCATCATCATTATTCCAAATCTTATTTCTCCAAACAGAAACTCTGTTCCCATTAACTAATAATTCCTCATTGCCCCACCTCTGGCCCCTGCTAATCTCTAATCTACTTTCTTTCTTTATGAATTTTCTCAGTCTAGATAGTTCATATAAGTGGGATTCATACAATATTTGTGCTTTTGTGTCCGGTTTGCATCACTTGGAATAATGTTTTTAAGGTTCATCTATGTTGTTGCGTATATAAGAACTTCATTCCTTTATAAGGCTAAGTAATACCATTGTACACATATACTGTATTTTGTTTATCTGTTCATTTGTTGATAAACACTTGGTTGTTTCTATCTTTTGGCTATTATGAGAAGTGCTGCTTTTACCATGTATGCACATGTATTTGTTTGAGTCCCTGTTTTCAATTCTTTGGAATATATACCTAAGAATAAAACAACTGGGTCGTATGGTAATTCCGTTTTGTAACTTTCTGAGAATCCTCCAAATTGTTTTCCACAGCAGTTGCTCCATTTTACACTCTCACTAACATTGTACAAAGGCTCCAGTTTCTTCACAAACTCACCAACACTTGTTTCCCTTTTTAGATTGTAAGCATTGTAGTAGGTATGAAGTGGTATCTCAGTGTGGTTTTCATTTGTATTTCCTTAATGACTAATGATGCTGAACATCTTTTTAAAGTGATTAATGGTCATTGGTATATCTTCCTTAGAGAAATGTCTATTCAAGTAACTTGCCCATTTTTATATTGATATATAATTTTGTACATATTTATGCTATGCATTTGATATTTGATTTCATTCATAGACTGTGTAATGATCAAGTCAAGGTATTTGCAATGTCCAGTGCTTTAAGTATTTATCATTTATGTGTGTTGAGAACATTTCAAACCCTCTTTTGTAGCTATTTTGAAATATGCAGCACATAGTTAACTACAGTCACCCTACTCTGCTACCAAATATTAGAATTCATTCCTTCTACCTAACTGTATGTTTGTACTCAGTAACCAATCTCTCTTTATTCTCCCCGCTATCCACTCACACACCCTTCCCATCTTCTGTTATCTTTTTTCTTTTTACAGCAATTTCACATATATTGTTTATTTGAGCATTACAAATCGAAAAGGGGAAGAGTGGTACAAACATCTCCATAGCTTTTCCATAGTTAGTATGTTCACTCCACTCAACCCTATTCCATGTTATTAAACATTTTATCTCAATAGCTTTAGGGGTACACTGGTTTTGATTACATGGATGAATTGTATAGTGGTGAAGAAGTCTGGGCTTTAAGTGTACCTATCATCTCCACTAGTCTACATTGTACTCGATAGGCAATTTTTATCCCTCATCTCCCCTTCCACACACCCCAAGACTCCAATGTTCATTGTACCACTCTATATGCTTTTATAGACCCCTTCACCTAGTTTCCATTTGTAAGTGAGAATATGCATGTCGTATTTGATTTTCTATTCCTGCGTTATTTCTCTTAGGATAATGGCCTCCAATTCCATCCAGGTTGCTGCAAAGGGCATTATTTTATTCTTTTTTATGGTTAAATATTCTTCTATGGTATATATATATCTATATGGTATATATATAATGTATGTGAGTATATATATATACGCACATACACATACATTTTCTTTATCCAATGATTAAGTGATGGGTGTTTAGGTTGATTCCACATCTCCACAATTGTGAATTGTGTTGTGATATACATAAAAATGCGGGTGTCTTCCTTGTGTAATGATCTCTTTTCCTTTGAGTAGAAATCAAGTAGTAGTGGGATTGCTGAATCAAATGATTGATCTACATTTAATTCTTTAAGAAATCACCATGTTGTTTTTACTTTTTATTTATTTAATTTTTTTTTTTTTAGTAGGAGTCTCACTCTGTCACCCAGGCTGGAGCTCATGACCATCACAGCCTCAACCTGCTAGGCTCAGGTGATCCTTCAGCCTCAGTCTTCCAAGTAGCTGGAGCTACAGGCACGCACCACCATGCCCAGCTAAATTTTTTTGATTTTACTATAGAGATGAGGTCTTGCCAAGTTGCTAAGGCTGGTCTCAAGTCCATGGGCTCAGGCAATCCTATCATCTTGGACTCCCAAAGTGTTAGGATTATAGGCGTGAGCCACTGTGCTTGGCCACCATGCTGTTTTTAATAGAGGTTGTATTAATTTACATTCTCACCAACAGTGTATAAGTGTTCTTTTTTTACTCTATCTATGCCAATATCTATTTTTAAAAAATAATATCTATTCTGACTGGTGTAAGGCATTTCATTGTGGCTATAATTTGCATTTTTTTGATGATTAGTGATGTTGAGCATTGTTTTTATATGTTTATTGGCTATTGGCATATCTTCTTTTGAGAGACGTCTATTCGTGTTTCTTGCTTGCTTTTTGATGTGGTTATTTGTTATTTCTTGTGGATTTGTTTGGGTTCCTTGTAGATTGTGGATATTAATCCTTTGTTGGATGTATAGTTTGTGAATATTTTTTTCCCATTCTGTAGACTGCCTATTTACTCTGTTGATTATTTCTTTGGCATTGCAGAAACTTTTTGGTTAAATTAAGTACCACTGATTTATTTTTGGTTTTCATTGTATCTGCTTTTGGGGTCTTAGACAGAACTTCTTTGCTTGGGCCAATGTCTTAGGTTTTCTTATAGGATTTTTATGGTTTCAGATCTGATATTTAAGGCTTTTATACATCTTGATTTAAGTTTTGTTTATGGTGAGAAATAGAGATCCATTTTATTCTTCTGCATTTGGCCATCTCATTTTTGTCTTCTCTGTCAAAGATCAGTTGGTTGTAGGTATTTGGCTTTATTTCTGAATTCTCTATACTGTTCCATTGCTCTGTATGTCTACATCTGTCACAGTACATAATATTTTGGTTACTATAGCCTTGTGGTATAATTTAAAGTTGAGAAATGTGATGCCTCCAGCTTTGTTCCTTTTGCTTAGGATTTATTTGGCTATTCAGGCTCATTTTTGGTGCCACACAAAGTTTAGGATAGTTGTTTTCTAATTTTGTGAAAAATGATGTTGGTGATTTGATAGGAATTACACTGAATCTGTAGATTGCTTTGGGTAGTATGGTCATTTTAACAATGTTGACTCTCTCAGTCCATGAGCATGGAAAGTTTTTCCATTTGTTTGTGCTCTCTATGATTCCTTTAATATGTGTTTTATACTTCTCCTTGTAGACATTTCTCACCTCCTTGGTTAAATATATTCCTAGAATTTTAATTTTATTTTTGGCAGCTATCATAAATGGGTTTGCATTATTGATTTGATTTACACTTGGTCGCTATTGGTGTATAGCAGTGTAATTTATTTGTGTGTGTTGATTTTGTAAACTGAAACTTTACAGTATTTATTGTATTTATTTATCAAGTTCAGGAGTCTTTTGGAGGATTCTTTAGAATTTTTTAAGTATAAAATATTATCATCATAAATAGTTTGACTCCTTTTCCAGTTTTAATACCTTTGTTTATTTCTCTTTCCTGATTACTCTAGCTAAGACTTCCACTACTATGTTGAATAGAAGTTGTGAAAGTGAACATACTTGTCTTGTTCCAGTTCTGAGGGGGAATGCTTTCAACTTTCAACCATTAAGTATAATTTTGGCTATGGGTTTTTCATATATGGCTTACATGATTTTGAGGTATGTTCCTTCTATGCTTATTTTATTGAAGGTCTTTATCATGAAGGGATGCTGAATTTTTTTTATAAAGATGTAGGATACGATTCAGGGTAAGGTATACAAATATTAATTATGCAGGTACCAGATACCCTTGTTGACGAGGAATGCCACGCTCTCGCCTAGCAGTGTCCCTCAACTGCAATCCCACACCCCTCCCCTGACAGTTTCCCACTACTGTCAATCCCTTTCTTATAGTATTATAATTGTTCAAGGTCTGCTTATGAGTGAGAACATATGGTACTCTGTTTTTTGTTTCTGTGATAGATCACTGAGTATGAGAGACTCTAAATCCATCCAAGTTGCGGCGAAGTCCATATGTCTGTCCTTCTTTATGGGTGCATAATATTCCATTGTGTATATGTATCACTTTTTAAAAATCCAGTCCAGCTTTGATGGGCAACATGGTTGGTCCCATGTTTTTGCTATTGTGAATAGAGCTGCAACAAACATATGTGTACAGGTATCTTTTTTGTAGAACAATTTGAGTTCCTCCAGGTATATTCTCAATAGGGGAATTGCTGGGTCATAGAGAAGGTGAATTTCTAGTTCTTTTAGAAATCACCACATTGTCTTCCAAAGAGGTTGCACTAGTTTGCATTCCCACCAGCAGTGTAGAAGCGTTCCTTTTTCTCCACATCCTCACCAGCATCTGTTGTTGTTTGTTTTATTAATGATGGCTATTCTTACTGGGATTAGGTGGTATCTCAATGTCGTTTTGATTTGCATTCTCTGATGATGAGGTTGAGCACTTTTTCATGTGTCTGTTGGTTGCTCATATATCTATTTTTGAGAAGTGTCTATTCATGTCTTTTGCCCACTTTTTAATGGGCCGTTTGTTTTTTTCCTTTCGACGTCTTTGAGTTCCTTGTAGATCTTAGATGTTAGGCCTTTGTCAGATATGCAGTTGGCAAATATTTCTTACCATTCTGTGGACTGCCTCTCTGCTCTCTTGATGATTTCTTTTGCTTTGCAGAAGCTCGTTAGTTTGATGAAGTTTGACTTGTCTATCTTATTTCTTAAGATATGGGCATTTAGGGTTCTGAATAGGAATTGGTTGTCAGTTCTAATTTCCATAAGGGTGTCTTCTGCATTTTCTAAGATTCTTTAGTTTGGGGTTTTATTTTAGGTCTTTGACCCATTTAGAGTTAATTTTTGTGTATGGTAACAGGTAGGGGTCCTGTTTCAATCTTCTGCATGTGATCAGCCAGTTTTCCCAGCACCATTTACTGAATAGGTTCTCCTCTCCCAAGTGGCTGTTGTTGGAGGCTTGGTCAAATATGAGTTGGTTGAGAAATTGAGGCTTTGCTTCTGGAATATCTATCCTGTTCCACTGGTCTGTATGCCTGTCCTTGTACCAATACCTGGTTGTTTTGATTACTGAAGGCTTATAGTAAAGTTTGAAGTCTGAAAGTGTGATACCTCCTACTTTGTTTCTTTTGCTAAGGATCGTTTTGGCTATTCTCAGTTGTTTATGTTTCCACATGAATTTCTCTGTTGTCATTTCCAGGTCTGAGAAGACTGATGTTGGTAGCTTAATGGGTATTGCATTGAATCTGTAGATTGCCTTAGGATGGACATTTTAACAATGTTGATTCTTCCTATTCATGAACATGGAATATTTTTCCATTTGTTTGTGACTTCTTGGATTTCTTTGAGCAGTTTTTGTAGTTCTCATTGTAAAGGTCTTTCACTTCTCTGGTTAGGAAGATGCCAAGGTATTTCAGTTTTTTGTGTGGCTATTATGAATGGGACTGTGCTTTTAATTTGGGACTCTGCCTGTTTGTTGTTGATGTATAGAAATGCACTTTTTTTGCACTTTTATTTTGTACCCTGAAATATTTCCAAAGTCCTTTATCAGTGCAAGCAGGATATTTTACAGATTCTCTTGGATTTTCAAGGTATACGGTCATACCATCCGCAAAAAGGCATATTTGACTTCCTCTTTTCCTATTTGGATACCCCTGATTTCCTTCTCTTGTCTAATTGCCTTGGCTAGGACTTCCAACACAAGGTTGAACAATAGGAGTGAGAGTGGGCAGCCTTGTCTTGATCCAGTTTTCAGGGGAAATGTTTCCAGTTTCTATCTATTTAGCAATATGTTAGCTATGGGTTTATCGTAGATGGCATTTACTATTTTGAGGTGTGTTCCTTCTATACCTAAGTGTTTGAGGGTTTTTATCCAGAAGGGATGCTGGATTTTATCAAAAGCTTTTTTTGCATCTAATGATATAATCATGTAGTTCTTATTTTCACATCTGTTGATGTATTTAATTACATTTATGGTCTTGCAATTTTTCAACCAGCCCTGAATCCTGGAGATGAAGCCTACTTGGTCATGGTGAATGATTTTTGAGATGTGTTTTTGGATCCGATTTTCTAGAATCTTGTTGAAGATTTTTGCATCTATGTTCATAAGGGATATTGGCCTGTAGTTCTCTTTTTTTGTTGGATCTTTACCCAGTTTTGGTATCAGTGTGATGTTAGCT
>CAUYQG010224609.1:0-25619 GCA_963574415.1 Tarsius wallacei | reverse complement strand
TAATTTTTTTGATTTATTGTAGAGAGGAAGTCTCCCCAAGTTGCCCGGGTGAGTCTCAAACCCATGGGCTCAAGCAGTCCACTCGCCTCGGCCTTCCAAAGTGCTGGGATTACAGGCTAAGCCACCGAGCCCGGCCAAAAAAAAAAAAATTAAAAAAGATTTCCCACAATAGATATGTAGTAAACCAGAATTTAAAAATCAGATTAAAATATGGTAAGCATTTAAAGTTCCAGCTGGAAAGTGGCATGCATTGGGTGTAAGGGCCTGTCATCATTTCTGTCTGGGTTGGGAGTGGTTTAACTTGCCAAATTCTGGAAAAAACTATCTGATTTCCATCAGGTCAAAATAAAGGTGAAAGGAGAAATCCAACTTAACTCCCTCACATTACAGATGACAACAGCACCAAGAAGTTTCCCCAGAGTTCAATCCCATCAGAGCTGGGGGCCTATCCAGTCTCTTGACCAACCTCAGCAGATTCTGCTTCCTCTCTAAGACACCTGGCTGTTTTAGACTTCAGACTGCTGCTTGAGGTCTGGTCAAGCAGGTAAAAATCAAAACACAGTACCTCCCAGGCACACATTCCCCAGCACTTGAAAAGTGCAAGGGTCCAGTCTAGTGAGCCGATGTGCCCTCCAGCAGTGGTAGAAACACAGGTAGGCACATTCTTGCTTCCTGCTAACTCCTGTCTTCTATTCAACTTCATATAGAGATGAAGCAGCATTTGGTATTCTTAGAACTCTGAAGAAAAGAATTTCTTTAAGAAAAGAATTATTAGCCGGGTGCAATGGCTCAAGCCTATAATCCCAGCACTTTCGGAGATGAGAAGGTTGCCTGAGTCCAGGGGTTCAAGGCCAGCGTAGGCAACCTGGCAAGACCTCATCTCAACAATAAATCAAAAAATTAGCTGGATGTGGTGGTGCGTACCACCTGTGGTTCCAGCTACTTAGAAGGCTGAGGTGGGTGGATCACCTGAGCCCATCAGGTCAAGGCTATGGTAGCCATGAGTATGTCACTATACTCCAGCCTAGGTAACAAAGTGCAACTCAGACTCGAAAGGGAAAGGGAAAAGGAAAGGGAAAGAGAAAGGGAAGGAGAAAGGGAAGGGGAAAGGGAAGGGGAAAGGGAAGGGGAAGGGGAAGGGGAAGGAAAGGAAAGGAAAAGACAAACCAAAAAAACACGACGAATTACTTAACAAATAGCTTTTTTCATACCTCTAGACAAAGGACTACAAATTATGACCTATGGGCCAAATCTGGCCAGCTGCTTGCTTTTGTATGTCCCAAGAGCTAAGAATGGATTTTTACATTTTTCTCCCAATCATTAAAAAAATGTACTATTTCATGACACATAATTCAAATTTTAGTCTCCAAAAATAAAGCTTTACTGGCACACAGCCATACTCATTCGTTTATACATTACCTATGGCTGCTTCTGAACTACAGTGGCAGGTTTAGTAGTTGTAACAGGACCTTATGATGCACAAAGCCTAAAACATGGACTAATTGGCCCATCACAGAAAAAGTCTCCTAACCCTCACTTTAGACCCTGACATCTCCCCGGTGGGGACTGAGTGATATGGCCTTAAATGGGCCTCACTGTGGTTGATCATTCACTCAATAAGCATTTTCAAACTCCTATCTTTACCACATTTATGTAATGACTCCAAATGAGTTGAAGTAAAAGTCAGAAGCTGTATGAGAACCAAGTTTTCTGCTACAGCTTGGTGTGGTGTGCCATGCAGAATGTCACTTCACTTCTCTGGGTCAAACTTCCCTTTAATAAGAATGGTGGACCATATCAACAGTTCTCAAAATGTACTCGTGGACCCCTTGAAGACACCCATGCTGTCTCATATTACAGTCATCAGCCATTTGTGCCTATTGAAATTTCATGCCGGGTGGGGTAGCTCACGCCTATAATCCCAGTACTCTGGGAGGTGGAGGCAAGAGGACTGCCTGAGCCCAGGGGTTCAAGACCAGCCTGGGCAACTTGGTGAGATCTCGTCTCTATAATAAATCAAGAAATTAGTCGAGTGTGGTGGCACGTGCCTGTGGTTTCAGCTATTTGGAAAACTGAGGCGGAAGCCCAGCAGGTTGACGCTATGGTGGCCATGAGACTCTGCAACTGCACTCCAGCCTGGGTGACAGAGTAAGACTCCTACTCAAAAAACAAAAAGAAATTTCACTACATGTATCAGTATTACACAAAATAAAAAATTCAAGTCAGATGTAGTGGCTCACGCCTGCAATCTCAGCACTTTGTGGGGTCGAGGTGGAAGGGGTCTCTTGAGCCCAGGAGCTCGAGACCAACCTGGATAACACAGCCCAGAGATCTTTTTTATTTTTTATTATTATTTTGACTCAGAGTCTCACTCTGTCGCCCAGGCTGGAGTGCAATGGCACACTCATGGTCACCACAGTCTTGACCTGCTGGGTTCAGGTGATTCTTCTGCTTCAGCCTTCCAAGTAGCTGGAATTACAGGTGTGCACCACCACACCTGGCTAATTTTATGATTTACTGTAAAGACAAGGTCTCTCCATGTTGCTCAGGCTGGTCTCGAACCCCTGAGCTCAGGTAGTGCTCTTGCCTTTGCCTGAGATTGTACTGGGATTACAGGCGTGAGCCACCAAGGTTGGCTAGCCCAGAGATCTTACAGAGATTTCATCTCTACTAAAAATAAAAAATTAGTCAGGTGTGGTGGCACGCACTTGTGGTCCCAGCTCTTCAGGAGGCCAAGGTGGAAGGATTGCCTGAGTCTAGGAGTTTGAGGGAGCCATGATTATGCCACTGCACTACAGCCTAGGTGACAGAGTGAGACCCTGACTCAAAAATATAAACGAATAAATAATTAGGAATTTAGTTCCTCAGTCACTCCTGTTATGTTTTAAGTGCTCAAAAGATTGTGGTTGGTGGCTACCACACAAAGAACACAGATATAGAACATTTCCATCATCGCAGAAAGTTCTAGCACTGTTCTAGGCCCTTTCTATTGGTATGTGAGAGTAAAATTATTTAGCTAAAACTAAAACAATTTTTGTAATAACATCAAGTCATCGTTTGTCTTTTGCACTATGTTAATATTCACATAGATGGGGCAAAAGCAATGGTGAATAAAATTGTTAACCTCTTTGCAAAACAAAAAAGGCAAAACCCAAAAAAAGACAGTGACAATAAACTACTCAGCTGTCACACTCTTTGCTGCTATTGTGCACTCATAGGAAAAAAATGCCAGCCACACTTAAGAAAGGTAGGATAAAGTAGTAAAAAGTATTCCTTTTATTAAATCTCAGCCTTTATTACATGTCTTTTATTCTGAGTGAGGAGTGGGAAGACTGCATAAAGCACATGTACTGCATACAATGGCTGTCTTGGGAGACAGCACTTGTGTGTGTTGGACTTGGGAGTTGAAGTAGCTGCCTGTTTTCATGAAACACATTAAAACTTGTAAGAGTGACTGATAGATGAGCTATAGTTACTGAGTTCTGGGTATGTGGCAGACATCTCAAAAATAACAAAGGGGGCCAGTTGCTTCAAGAACAACTCACAATTTTGTTGTCAATGATAAAATTTGGGCTTTCTTAAAAAATCAGAGTTTTGGAAAACTTGAATCTGTCACATGAGTTTAAAAGCTTCTCAATATTTATAAGATTTGTTTGAAGAGACTTATGATCAACAAGTGTGATTTCTTTAAAAATATTGTATAGTGAAGCATGTGAACATTTGAAAAATCTGCAGAACTTGGTGAACGAAAATTTTCCAAATGACCAAAGGACGGTGTCATAAAGAAAATCAATCAATCAATCAATCAATCATGCAGGAACAAAAGATTCATTCAAACTGTGATAGACCAACAGAGTATGAAAATTCCAGTGCTACAGATTCAGATTCCATGCTGCAACTAACCTTTAAGAAACTTTCACTTGCTGAATTTTGGTGTAGTATCAAAAAAGAGTAGCCAGATACCTACCTGAAAGGCCTATTAAAATACTCCTCCCTTTACCAAATACTTGAGTAAATACTTATCTGAGACTGAATTTTCTTCACATATTTCGACTAAAACATACTGCAACAGAATGAATGCAGAGGCAGATATGAGAATCCAGCTGTGTTTCCTGAACTCTCTCCAGAAAATAGCAAAATTATAAAGTGATGTCACTCTTCTCACTATTTTGTTTTGGGTAAGTTATTTTTCATAGGCGTGTGCTATTTATAGTACCATTGACAGATTTTTGTAAATTACTATTTAAATAAATCTGTTTTTACTTCTTTTTTTTGAGTTGGAGTCTCACTCTGTCACCCAGGCTGAAGTGCAGTGGCATGCTCATGGTCACTCCGGCAATCCTTCCGCCTCAGCCTTAACAAGTAACCGGAACTACAGGAATGCGCTATCATGCCTGGCTAATTTTTTATTTATTGTAGAGACGAGAGGTCTCGCCAAGTTGCCCAGGCTGGTCTCAAACCCGTGGGCTCAGGCGATCCACTCTCCTTGGCTTCCCAAAGTCCTGGGATTACAGACTGAGCCACAGAGCTAGGCCTGTTTTAACTTCTAATAGATTAAACACTGATAGATTATCCACACAAACAACTCTCCAGAGCCTCAATTTTTAAGAGCACAGAGACACCCAGGACTTGTACTCTATGATCTCCAGGGTCCCTTCCAGTCACACAGCTCCATGGCTCTCAGTCTCTTACATTTCTCTGTAATCTCTTCCAAATGTATCACCTGCAGCCCTGAACTTTCTGAGTCCCATTTTGTATTTCTAAGGGTCACCTGACGTCCTGTCACCTCCTTACTTTGGACCTATCTGAAATGGAGTCTGTCCAACTTCCACGGGGCTGGTTCACACCACATGTGTCAGAACCCAAAGTTTCCTAACTCCGTCCTCTTCCCTACCTCACCACACTAGGGCACTATGCATTACCCTACCACTCACTCTATTAACTCTGACCCTGGTTCCTAATTGCATCAGCAGAAACCTACCACCTCCAGTGCACATGTGTGCTGTCACAATGATCTTTTTCTTAAAATCAGGGTTTTGTCAATTCCAAATACTTCATTGGTTCTTCACACCTTGCCAAGTAAAGCCCTAACTCCTTAGCCGGCTCAAGGATCCACACACATTTTCAACTCCAGCCTCTCAGCCCATGCCACCTCAGAAGAGAGCTCCGTATTCTCAGTGCACCTCAGAGCCGCAGTTCACTTCTCATTCATACCGGAAACCCTGCAGGGTTATAAGGCTAGCATCTAACTCAGTGTCACCATTTTTAGAGGTAAAACTTGGAGAATGGTAGGCAAGAAAGATAAAAGGGGAGATGGAATATTTTTTTTGCTTTAGCCTTAAATCCTCTGTGGAACTCACAACGCAGTTCAGTAAGGTAAGGAAAAAAAGACCTACTTTTTTTGCGGGGCTGTGAAGGAGATGTTGACTGAGAGGTTGTGCCATTAGCGCTACTCTCTTCTTCCTCTTTAGCTTCTACTTTTACTTCCGGTTTCTTTTCATCCACTTCCATCTGTTCTGATTTTTGCTCCATTGTGTCTGTTTCTTCTTTAACTTGGGAAGTTCCTTGTAAATCCTCCTCCATCATCTTTAGAAAAACAAAATTACAGATGACATATGAATATCAAAGACCTTTATTCTAACTCAGCCTTACTAGAACTCTTAAAAATCTATATGGACTTGTTAAAAAACCTTTTCCTAGTCAGAGTTGCATTTATCACTCCTCTTCTTTCCCAGAAGGAAAGAAGCAGTTGGTGTCCATTAAGTCACTTCAATATAGTATCAGTACAATTATGGTCCTAAATTTAGAAATTTATAAGTATAAAAGTACGTAAAAATCACATATACTCAGTATTTTCATATATAGATAGTACTTCTAATTTGGAGTAAGAATCTCTTTGAAAATTGGGGCAGGGATCAAAAGCTCAGAGGCAGAAGGTATGGTGTCAGACAGCAAGGAGTAGTGTAGACTTTAGCTAACTGAAAATCCCCCATCCCATTTGAAGGCCATAGTTGGTGCTCACAAGCAGACTGCTATCACACAGGGATGCAAGCACAATGCTGGAAGTTTCTCATTTTTTAAGAAACGTCAGAACACTAGAGTTTTACTCATAATTTCTTTTTTTTTAAAATACTGTGTGGGGCAAATTTACACATTTACAGGCTGAATCCAGTCCATGGTTTGCTAACTTTCAGTTTCTGCCATAGGTTAGTTAGTTAATGAATCCACCACCCCTTCTGCAGTCTACCTCTGCAGAACTAGAAGTGAATGGCGAACAGCAAAGGCTATTGGATGACCCAAACATTTAAAATATAAACCAGTGTTCTTCATTTCTGGCAAAATAAAATAAATCCACACCTCATACCTACAAATGAATAACCAATCTGTTTTTTGTTTTTTGTTTTTTTTGAGTTGGAGTCTCACCCCGTTGCCCAGACTGGAGTGCAGTGGCCGCTCCCGGCCACCGCAGCCTCGATCCTGCTGGGCTCCGGCGATCCCTTCGCCTCAGCCTTCCAAGTAGCTGGAACTACAGATGCGCGCTACCACGCCCTGCTAATTTTTTGATTTATTGTAGCGATGAGGTCTCGCCAAGTTGCCCAGGCGGATCTCGAGCCCGCGGGCTCAGGCAATCCACTGACCTCAGCCTCCCAAAGTGCTGAGATTACAGGCTGAGCCACCGAGCCCGGCTACCAATCTGTTTTTAATCTACTTTAATCTACTTCCTACACACTGTAACTTGAACCCACATTCAGACAATTTAAAAACAAAATCCAAGGGCTTCCATGGCAAGGCCCCTAATGTTTCCCCTGAGGACATAGGTGAAGCTTCTACATGCAGTCAGCGATTTACTCCAGGGAGTAGCACCCACCTCAGACCTTGGCTCCCCCTTGGATTCACCAGGGTCAGGCTCAGTATCCTCCGTCTGGACCTCTGCCTTCATTTCCAGCACAGGTACATCGGGGCCTGGCTGCTGGGAATTGGTTTCGGCGCTGGTCACCGAAGAGGGAGTGGGGACCCTGTTATCAACGCTGGCTGCTGCCTGGGAAAGCTGTGAAAAAACCAATGTCACTGACCTCTGGAAGCAAGGTAATATAAATGATCTTCAACTCTGCTGCTCATCCAACCCAGTTTCTTGTTAGCATTTCACAGCACTAACTTATTAGGCACCCCTATTTAAGAGAACTGGAGAATAGAAGTTAAAATAGAAATGAGTTCAAGGAGAAGTCACCATCAGCCAGAAACACAACTCGCTTCTTGCCGAGAATGCGGAACACAGCTTTATAAATTTTGAGATAAAATTATTTTCTCAAAGTCTTCTAGCTAAGTCATGGAAACTCTTAAAATCAATTCCCTTCAATACGTTCATTAATGTTTATGGTAAAAGGCTGAATTATATATATCTAAGTCCATATGAAGGGAGGGGAAATCAAGTGTCTATAAGGAAGCAATGTTATCACCAGTTTGTGTGGAAAGTGGTGGCAGCAGAGGAAACAAATATTAAGAAAAGGAACCACTAACAGAACTCCTAATTTGCAAAGTATTATTCAGTGGAATTTTTTTTCAGTCGGAGTCTCATTCTGTTGCTGAGAATGGAGTGCAGTGGTATGTTCACAGCCACAGCAGCCTTAACATGCTGAGCTCAGGAGATCCTTCCACCTCAGCCTTCCAAGTATCTGGAATTACAGGTACATATCACCAAGCCTTGCTAATTTTTGATTTATTGTAGAGACAAGGTCTCGCCAAGTTGTCCAGGATTTTCTCAAACCATGGGCTCAGGCAATCCTGTTGCCTCTGCCTCCCAAAGTGCTGGGATTATAGGCGTAAGCATTCAATGGAGTTTTAAGTAAACAAACAAAAGATGACACAAAATTACAAAAGGGTCATGAAATATAGATTAAAGATAAATAAGTACATCTCCCTATGAAGAAACAGAAATAATAATGCAATCTTGGGTTTTTTGTTGGGGTTGATTTGGACATTTAATAAACATCCTCAGTACCTAAGAATAAAGTTAACGTATTTTGGGAGGAGGTGGGGGGGTGGTCTAAGGTGGACTGATAAGTAAATGGATACTAAGGTTTCAGTGAAAACTTGGAAGAGGGTTATAACAGAGATGGGTGCAATCTGAGGCCCTGGGTGGTGAAGAACAACCAGCCTGGGTACCGCCAGCAGGCCTGGGACATGATATGCAGCTGTGACTCCACCACTTCATCTCCATGAACAAATGGGCAGTTCTAAGTCACAAGTGGTACTAACCTGGATCTGCCATTTAATCATAAAAAAGATAAGCCTTCTTTTGTCTGAAAACTAAAGGCTGATAGGCCTGGTCATCCAAATAGGAACATGGCATGTCTCCCAAATCCACAAAACATTAGTAGAAAAAAAACTATTAAAACTCAGAAGAAGCCGGGCTCGGTGGCTCAGCCTGTAATCCCGCGCTTTGGGAGGCTGAGGTAAGTGGATTGCCTGAGCCCGCGGGTTCGAGACCCACCTGGGCAACTTGGCAAGACCTCATCTCCATAATAAATCAAAAACTAGCTGGGCGTGGTAGCGCGCGCCTGTAGTTCCAGCTACTTGGAAGGCTGAGGCGGAAGGATCGCCGGAGCCCAGCAGGTCGAGACTGGTCCCAGCAGGTCCAGTCTGGGTGACAGAGTAAAATGCCAACTCAAAACCAAAAAACAAAAACTCAGAAGAAAGGCCGGGCTTGGTGGCTCAGCCTGTAATTCCAGCACTTTGGGAGGCTGAAGCGAGGGGATTGCCTGAGCTCGCGGGTTCGAGACCCACCCGGGCAACTTGGAGAGACCTCGTTTCTACAATAAATCAAAAAAAATTAGCCGGGCGTGGTAGCACACACCTGTAGTTCCGGTTACTTGGAAGGCTGAGGTGGAAGGATCGCTGGAGCCCAGCAGGTTGGTAGCTGGGAGCATGCCACTGCACTCCAGCTTGGGCGACAGAGTGAGACTCCAATTCAAAAAAACAAAAGGAAAAACAAAAACAAAAAAAACCTCAGAAGATACCAACCTAGAACAGATAATGGGTCTATTACCTGGTCACTTATATAGTTTAAAGATCCTACACAAGACTATGATTTCTTTATAATTACTGATTTCTGCACATTCATTTAATTGGTGGGATAACTACAAGTCACATCCTGCCAAACACAGCCTTTGGAGCCACCTCTGGAAACGAAACACAGCTCATTTGGGTTCTATTACAGTACAGGTACTTTCTGAGGTTGCACCAAGATGCTGTAGCAACTTCATGACAGACAGTATGGGAAAGTTATCTTTGAAGACTTTTGGCCCAGAAGACAGCAGACTGAGAGAGACTCACTGGTGTGCCAGGAGGCTGGGCATGCACAGGTGTTGGCTGTTGCTGTGATGACTGAGGAGTGGCCACAGATGGAGGCTGGACTGGGGTTTGAGGCTGTGGAGTCACTTGGGCCTGGGCTGCTGTTTGGACTGTAGGGGTGCTTTGGGTCTGCGTAGCACTGGGCACTGAGCCAGGAGTCGGGGTAGGAGTCTGCCCAGAAGACGACACAGGAGTTGATGGCTGAGTGGGAGCTGCTGGCTGGGAAGGAGTCATCCCAGGTGGTGTTGGGTGCTGAAGAGATGGCATGCCAGCAGCTGTGGAAGCAGGAGGCGGCGTCGGGTGCAGTGGTGACTGTGTTACTGGAGGGCAAGGCAGCTGGCTGGCCTGGGCACCCAGCATGTTCAGAGGGTTAGGAAGAGCAGCACCAGGCACCTGTCCCTACCAGAAATAGACAGAGTATGTTAAAAATTACTTCCCTCATTTGAAAATGGGACAGTAGATTTGCAGAATGAAATGTATGGAAATCTAATCATGAGGTTTGTTGGTTTCAAGGGACTGTTCTGTTTGTGAAAATTCATTGAGCTATGCCCTTGTAATGCGTACTTTCCAAAAACGGTAACACTACACATGTTTCTCATACTCTGATTTATATAACTAAAATAACCACTGAAAATTCTGGCTTAAACAAACATATCCACAAAGAATACATTCCAAGAACCCTAGGGAATGCCTAAAACCACAGATAGTACCAAGTCTGATATTTACTATGTTTTTCAGGCCAATAACCAAGACGGCTACTAAGTGACTAACAGGTGGGTAGTGTCTACAGTGTGGAAATGCAGGACGGAGGGATGATTCATGCCTAGGGCGGCACAGAGTGGGATGGTGTGAGAACTCATCATGAACCCAGAATGCCGCTTCATGTAACATTTATAAATTATTTATTTCTGAAATTTTCCATTGAATATTTCTGGACTGTAGTTGACTGTGGGTAATTGAAACCTGGAAAAGCGAAATGGCAGGTAAGCAGGGACAACTGCACTTTCAGCTTGTCAGCTTCATGCTCCATAGCATTCACCCAAAGCTCAGACCATGGAAAAGGGTATTTCATTAAAAAAAAAAAAATTGGTTTTTGAAACCTGCTGTTTCAGGGCAGTGGTTCTCAACCATGGAGGCACTTCAGAATTATCTGTGGAATCTTTAAAAAACTATTCCAAATCACTGTTCTAGAGAGCAGGCATTGGCAGACTACTCCCGCCCCACAAGCCAAATGCAGCTCACTGTGTGACATGTTTCTGTAAATAAAGTTCTACTGAAATACAGCCACACTCATTCATTAACGTACTGTCTATGGCTGCCTTTGCACTACAACAGAGGTGAATGATTAAAACCAAGACTGAATGACCTGCAAAGCTGAAAATATGTATTATCTGGTCCTTTACAGAAAGTTTGTTGACCGCTGTTCTAGAGTGATGAGATTTTAGAGAAATTAAGAATTAATAATTATTTAGTGAGTACAACTGGTATTTTAAATGACTTATTCAGTATTACTTCATATTAAAAAATTAAAACATAAATCTCTTTTGGGGAAGATTTGGCCTGTTTTAAATACATGCATTTTATTTACAGCAGCAATCTGATGCACTACAATTAACAAAAGAGAAAAAGAGCAGGAAAATAAATGGAAAATAGTTTTCTTTAGCTCTAGATTAACATTCAACAAGAAGGGTACTACTCAAATGATTCAGTTAGGTTGACTTCACTTGGGCAGTGGAGAGATTTGCAATAGGATACACAAACCAAAACACTAGGAGTGAATTCACGGGTCCTTTCTCACTGTCTTTTAAAAATCCCAGTGTCTCTCAGAATCACATGTTAAACTTAGAATTAAAAAGACACAAACAACAACAACAACAAAATTAAAAATCTAAAGTTCAAATCACAAAAGCACATGAAACAAAAAAAAAAATCACAATCCATTCTACTTGTGTATGTAGTTTACCCAGAGACGATAAAAGGCATTCCAAGTAAGTTTAAAAACTACAGGACGAACTGTGGAAAAATAAAGAGATACTGATACGTGAAAATGAAATGTGTATTCTAGAAATCTAATATCCATGAAATAAGACAGGCTAAGGTCACAGGAAGCTGAGGCTACATGGACACTACTGGTGGCCACATTGCCCGGAAAGCACTGTACCTGTGACACACCAGTCTGGGCCGTTGGCTGCCCCATGCCCACACTGTTCACACTCATTGCTCCACTGGATGACGGGAACTGGTTCTGTGGCAGAAACTGGTTCTGGGCAGGCGCCTGGGCCATAATGTTGTTAGCATGTGCACCCATCATATTTGGAGGCTGAGGCATTCGGGAAGGAGAAATGGCCATCTACAAGACAACAAGCATCAAGACAGCTGCAGTTCAGAAGTCAAGGGCCAGAGTCTTCAAGATGAATGGTACAACCAGAAAGACCAAAGGCCTCACCAAACCCAGAGGATACGGAGCACAGGGCTCAAATCCTGCCCTTCCTCGTGGGAAGAGACTACCACTTATTAAGAACTCTCTCTTAGGCACTTGCCTGCTTTCTCAGTCAATCTCTCAAACAAACCAACTTTGAATTGTTTTCTGAATAGAAATTAATAGCAATCTATAATTTAAAGTTTAAATCATGCCTTTTATTAATCTCTAAATTGTCTAGAAAGTAGCCTGAGGAGAGCAAGCTCTCAAGTCAACAGATGCTGACAATTCTCTCTTGGTCATATATCTAAGGCTGCCTTCTCCATCTTCAGAAGCAAGCATTATCTTCTCACAAAGCCACACATTCTTATGAATTTGTTATTCCAATAAAAATAAATTAACAGTCAAGTCATTCTCATGGTAGTAATGAAGATTTTTTAAAAAGAGAGAGATGAAGGAAATAAAGCATAACCCAAACTCAAAGGAATAAAACCACAGGATTCTTAGATGATGTATGAATTTTGCTGCTTAGAGAAATGTTCCATGTTAGAGCAAGGGACTTCTGCAGCACAGCTAAGGAGAACCACTTACCCCTGGAACTGAGCCCATGCTGTTCATCTGGACAGAGTGGTTCATGGGGGAAGCTGCACGCGGCCCCATGGGTGCTTGTGGCAACTGGACATTTCCCAAGGACATGGGGTTAAATGAATTCATCCCTGTAAATGTACCCACAAGAGTTCATTAGAAAAAGCACCCACAGGAAAACAGAATTACAACTCACCAAATAAACTCTAAGTAAGATAACACATAGGCAAGAAAAGACAACTGAAAGGAAATCACCCAATTAGTCAGAGAAGATGGTCAAGAAACAGACTTTCCCATATCCAGGGAAAATGGCATCAATGTGGTGGCATGAGGAGGTATGCTAGGGGAGTACAAGGACATGAGGGCAGAAGGTCGGGTAAAACACGAATAAGCAAGCAAGTGTGTGAGCAACCAAGGCTGAGGCAGAGCTGATCCAGAGGTAGCACACTGCATAAGGCATCAAAGCAACAGAGGAGGTGAGGCGCCCCAAAGGAACAAAACTCAACTTGCCAGGACTGTGCTCCCCCGTATACAGAAGAAAAGCTTCCTAAGACCAGGAAAACATTCTGAGCACACCCCTACCTAGTGCCTTTAGAGAAGCTGCTTCTCATCATCCCAGGCATCCCAGCTCCTCAGCTGGGTTTACATTTATTGTTAGAATCTGTGCTAAGACTCCAAGCACTGTTTTAATTTTGCAAGCACTTTAAGCATTTGAAGTGCCCAAGGGCCAACAGTTCTCAACTTCAGTCTCCTTTTAGTCTGCAGCAAAGTCACACCACTGAAAGAGACTTGCTAGCCAGTAAGTGTCTCCAGACCACAGGGTCTAGTTCTTTGTAATCTCCAACAATATTTTATAAACTCTGAGCTCTCAATAAACGCTGGTTCAAGTTCGTTTTGGGACCAACACTGGAATCTAACAGAATCCTTGAGAGAATTTCTGAGATGCATTGTCTTAGCACTACTGTAGCCATGACAAAGCTCAAAGGACATTTCCTCACTGAACACTACCTTCAATGACGACCTAGAAATGTCACCCTCAAATAACTGAGTGCCTACACTGGCAAGGAGGACTTTCCAGGGAGCCTATAATGTAAAAGTTTCCCTTCTCCTTGAGAATTTTATTAACAAAGTAAGAGAAAAAGAGGTACTAAGGAACGGCATCTGAAGAATCTGTATTTACTCAGAACTAGATATACTGGTAGGGAGGTTAATAAGTGTTTACCTAGAAAACGTCTATTCCAACATTCTGCTGCTAACCTGCTGTGTCATCATACCCCAAGCCAGCAGCACCTTCCTATGGAAACTAAAGCCCCAGAACAATCCCCAACACGGCATTCAGCCACTTTTTTCAGGCTTCATTTCTCTGACTTCTTGATTTATTTCACCCCTCAAAGCTAGTCCATCAAAACAAGTCCCTGTAAAGTTTTCTTTGTAGTAACACTTCATCTACGTCTTTTTCAGTATGCAATACGAGTACTTCAATTTTAAGTGACCTCTTCTCTCCCAAACTACTATGCACACTGCATCAAGGCTTGTTTCCTTAGAATCTTCTGGATAATGTCACTACTGTATTTCACAAACTGAAAAAATGTCCTACTGCTCAGGTCTCAATGTGTCAAGAGCTCCAAGGCTGTCCCCTAACTCCCAAACAAAAATGACTGTTTCAACCAAGCAAAAACCATGACTCTCTACTTGAGAAAGAACCTTTGAAGACTGTTCAGACAGCTGCTGCCACCCTAACCTGTTGTAGGACCTCTATGCACACACAATCCTGAAGCCAATACCCAGTCCAATGGGCTTAAACTCCACAGCCTGGAGCAGTTACCGCGCCCCCTCCCCCCATCCACCTCCCCCCAGCAGGTGTTCATCACCTCAGGACTGGCTTGCATGCTTCTCTCAGAGCATTCAGAAATGCTTCCTATCCCCATCTAGAATGCTTTTTTTTTTTTTGCATTCTTCCCCAGAGCAAGTACCCCCCTAACCATTAAAAAGTGATAAATCTTACTTCTGATTTCTTTGGACCTTTCCTGTAAATTTCACTCTACAGATTCATACTATCGGTAGAACTAAATTCTGCTCATCAGCAAAAAGCAATGGAAAGAAAAGGTTTCAAAAAGAAATACATAAAGGAAGAGGGAAGTAATAAGTGTTGTGGCTGTTGAATGTTAAACTAAAATATGATTCACAACAAATAGTTAAATACCTTGAGAAACCTGCATGCGATTCACTGGCAGGGGCAGGGGCCCATCTACAATAGCAAAACAAAAATCACCCTGGTTATTTAATATCATCTTTGGTTTAGGAATATGAATTTTCCTACTGAGGACTTCAAACTTAAAGGGGGAAAAAAAAAAAAAACAGTCACTAGGTTCAAAAGCACTTGCATTTTGATGCCAGTACACCCTTTTTTTTTTTTTTTTTTTTTTTTGGGTTGGAGTCTCTGTCACCCAGACTGGATTGCAGTGGCACGCTCCCGGCCAACGCAGCCTCGACCTGCTGGGCTCCGGCGATCCTTCCGCTCAGCCTTCCAAGCAGCTGGAACTACAGGCGCGCGCTACCACGCCTGGCTAATTCTTTGATTTTTTGTAGAGATGAGGTCTCGTCAAGTTGCCCGGGTGGATCTCGAACCTGCGGGCTCAGGCAATCCACTCACCTTGGTCTCCCAAAGTGCGGGATTACAGGCTGAGCCACCGAGCCCGGCCACCAGTACACTCTTTAAAGGAGCAGTTCCCAACCTTTTTGGCATCAGGAACCGGTTTCATGGAAGACAATTCTTTCATGGACTGGGGACAGGGGGATGGTTTCAGAATGATCCAAAGCCATTACAATTATTGTGCACTTTATTTCTATTATTTTTACATTGTAATATATAATGAAATAATTATACAACTCACCATAATGTAAAATCAGTGGAAATAACTTTCTTGCAACTAGACTGTCCCATCTGGGGGCGAGGGGAGACAGCACTAGCATCACTGCCTCAGCTCCACCTCAGATCCTCAGACATGAGATTCTCATAAGGAGCATGCAATCTAGATCCCTCACATGCACAGTTCACAACAGGGTTCGTGCTCCTATGAGAATCTAATGCCAATGCTGATCTGACAGGAGGCAGAGCTCAGGCGGTAATGCAAGTGATGGGGAGTGGCTGTAAATACAGGTGCTTGCCTGCCATATACCTCCTGCTATGCGGCCCACTTCCTAACAGGTTACAGACCAGTACCAGTCTGTGGCCCAGGGACTGAGGATCCCCGCTTGGGACTGGGGATCCCTGCTTTAAAGAACCTTCCCAGGCTGGGCTCAGTGGCTCAGCTTGTAATCCCAGTACTTTGGGAGGCCAAGGCAAGTGGATTGCCTGAGCCCAAGGGTTCGAGAGCAGCCCAGACAACTTGGTGAGACCTCGTCTCTACAATAAAATAAAAAATAGCCGAGTGTGGTAGCGCGCATCTGTAGTTCCAGCTACGTAGAAGGCTGAGGCAGAAGGATTGCCGGAGCTCAGTAGGTCAACAGTGGGGTGGCCGTGAGCGGGCGTTCACTGCACTCCAGGCTGGGCCAAGGAGTGAGACTCTGACTCAAACACACCCCAAACAGAAGAGAAACCAATCACACAGGCTAAGAGGTTGTAGAAAGAAAGGAAATCCTTACTTGGAGGTCTCACAGGCTGTGTCTGTGGGATCACAGGAGGCTGGGCCCCAGGGGCTGGTAAGGCTGGCTGATTCCCCAAGATGCCTTGTTTATGTAAACGTGACCTCCGTTTTTCTTCTAGTTCTTTTTGTATTTTGTAGATTTTCTCTGCTAATAAGTGATAGTATTCATCCTAAAAATCAATAGCATTCAATATTAAGCAGTTAGAACCATAAAAAACCAAATGAATGATCTGTTGTATGTTCTAACAAACTAGTAAAATTCGTCTTAAGTGCACTGGCAAAAGTATTCAACACGTCTGATAAACCCAATGCCCAAATTCTTCCTGAATTCCTAGTGACTTTATGGGACTTATCAAACAGTAGGTACTAAATGCGTTTACATTTCTTTCCACAATTAAACCTCTTCTTGGATATTCACTGATGCTGGCAATAATACAATATAAGCATTATAAACAACACCTACTATAAAAAATACATTTCATGGATATAAGCAATTTTATATACCCCATTTACCAATGAAGTTTACCAAGAGAGTTGTGCAGAAATTTCCTGTCTTATCTAGGAAGTGTCCCTGGTCAGTGTCCTCAAGTGAGGAGTCCCCCCTGACCGCAGAGATTCCTCTATTTCCAGATAATAGATGAGGCAGTTGTAGTTCCATCTACTGCGGGTGTTGTACAGGCGGAGCATGGTTTACAGCAACCTACCCTGCTGTTAGCAGACTCATACATGTCTCCTTCCACTTTCTTAGCATAGGCCACCAGGTTCTCCATGCGGCGATCCTTTAGAGCTGCGGGATCAGGTGTTGGGAAGATGGCTTGGACGCTGAAAGGACAATGCATCTATTAAGCAACTCTCATTGCCGTCAAATGAGAACTATAAAATCAGGATCGTCTGCCTATGGTGACAATACAATATTGAGAGAAATGCCAAACCTCTCTTACCTAGTACAGAAATACACAAAGGAAGTCACCCCCTGGAAACAATCCTGGCCTATCAACTTATCTACATGTCATACACACCAATATTTTGCTATTAACAAATATGTGCCGAATCACTGCAAAAACAATACGATTTTGAGTTTCTAATTTTTAAACCATTACAAAAAATTTTGATCAAAATAAGGAAGAGAAAAAAATTCAAAGGGACTCCAGCTGATTAACTTCATCTTCAATTTAAGATAAGTAGCTCAAGAAAGTTAACTGTTAACTTTCTGTTACGTTCACTAACTGTATGGTAGTACTGATATGCCATCTGTACTTACCAACCTCAAATTCCTCCAATTTTCATGGGTCTCCACAACTATAACCATAAGCCACAAAATAAGGCAGAGCTCTTGAGCTAACCCCAGCCCCCTCAAGAATCCCAGGGCTCAAAGGCACAGAAGGTTGGCTGCCTCTGTTTCTACGACACGGGCTGCAAGTCAATGCCCATTGGTGGCAGTGCAGAGCCACCAATGCTTTCTCGGATACCCTAGCCCATGGAGAATGTGGTCTGGGAATCCCTGGCTTGTCCAGGACTGCCAGAACTCCACCAGCAGTAGGGGTTACTCCATAAAAAAGTATGTGACTCTTGTCAGCTCCTAGGGTACTGTCACCTGGGGGCCAATGGATGACTTAAGAACAGAATCAGACATCTATAAAACTGCAAAATTATTGTATTGCCTTCCGTCACAAGACATGATTAATGGGTGGAAGTGGGTACATACAGTTTGTGCACTAGATGGCTCCGCAGATCCTGAGTGACATGTTCATGCCAGCCTTTCCGAACGCCAGTGCTGGAAGGAGGTGCAGCTGTCGGTATAGTGCTGAGGGCTCCAATGTTACCAGAGGTGGAACCATCACTCATCAATGGGCTAAGGGGAAACAAGGATGCTTTGTTCAACTACTGAAGTGACTCAAACGCATGCACGTCAATAAAGTAAGGTTTTTTTCTTCAGCTGTATGTGACTTTAAAAAGTTTAAGTCAGGACTGGCAAGTGACGCATATACAACAAAACTTAAACTATGTTTAATCTGTTATCTGTTCTACACACACAATTTAAAAAAGAAGAAAAGAAAAACAGCTTTCATCCTCCCACTGCCCCATGTAAACAATTTCCTCTGCCACATGTTTAAAAAGAATTTGAGTTTTGTGATTCCCAGCCCACTTCAGTGTCCGACCATCAACACAGAACTGAAACGTGGTCTTACTTTGCGGCTCCAAGGGAAGTTGGAAGAGCTGACTCTGAAATCAAGTTTGGGGGCTGCTGATCTGTTGTTATTCCTCCTGCTGGAATGTTCATTGGGTTATTTCCTTTAAAGACAGAAAGAAAAGAAATCAATCAACTCTTTGATTCTAATACACACTTCAAAGTTTTGATGACAAACATGTCACCACATAAATCAGTGATTCCTGTAAGTTTTAATAATAAGCAGTTTAGTAAGAACTCTATTTTGTTTCTTTTTTTTTTTTTAAGAAAGCAGGATTTATTGAGAGCACAGAAAAGCTCCCACAGTGGGAGGGGACTCCAAGGGGTTGCCCAAGAACTCTATTTTCAATAATGGTGAGCAACTTGTACAAATTTAGCAGTAGTCTCCCCCCCACTCAAATTGTAACCAAAATACGGTATGTTTACAAAGGCTAGCTGGTATCATAAATGAAAAAGTTATGACACATTTGTAGTCTCAAACTTTGACTCTGCTTCATTATCACCTTTAAATGACTAAGTTGACCTGCCACATACCTTTGTATCTCTTTGTTTGAATATCAGAAAATAAAATCACAGAAATTAAGTGCAGGAGAAAAATAGAGAAGGTCAATTTGTCTATAATCCTTTTTTTTTTTTGAGTTGAAGTCTCACTCTGTCACCCAGACTGGGTGCGGTGGCACGCTCTCTCGGCCACCATAGCCTTGACCTGCTGGGCTCCGGCGATCTTTCCGCCTCAGCCTTCCAAGTAGCTGGAACTACAGGCACGTGTTACCATGCCCGGCTAATTTTTTTGATTTACTGTAGAGATGAGGTCTCACCAAGTTGCCCAGGTGGGTCTCGAACCTGCGGGCTCAGGCAATTCACTCATCTCAGTCTCCCAAAGCTCGGGATTACAGGCTTGAGCCACTGAGCCTGGCAATCTTCTTATTAAAGTAACAAAAAGCTGAGATTCAGAAAGGTAAGTCTTGTCCCAAATAACACCATCAATAAGAGTGGAGTTAGACACTGGGTACGGTGGCTCAAGCCTGTAATCTTATTAGCACTTTGGGAGGCCGGGGTGAGAGGACTGCTTGAGTCACAGGTTTGAGACCAGCCTGTACAATATGGTGAGACCTCATCTCTACAATACATCAAAAAATTAGCTAGGCGTGGTAGCGCGCGCCTGTACTTCCGGCTACTTGGAAGGCTGAGACGGAAGGATCACCTGAGCCCAGCAGGTCAGCGCGCTGGGGTGGCCGTGAAAGTGCCACTGCACTCTAGTCTGGGTGACGGAATGAGACTCAAACCAAAAAAAAAAAAAAAAAAAAAGAAAGACTGGAGTTAGATTAAGACTGAAGTCTTAGGACTCCAACCCAGTCTCCTGGCCAGTATTAATTAGATATTCATGAGGGCAGTTATCTTCCAAAAAGAAACAAATGAGATTATTTTATTGGTCACTTTTTAAAAAGAATAATTTGGGGAAAAGAACAAAACTGGCACAATAAGCCCTGACTTAAGACACTGCTGCTCAGTTTAAGCCTAAATTTAAAGGGACTATGACAATTTAAAGAAAAATATTAAGAAAACAACATGCAGAAATGGCAAAAATTGTGGGATGTGTGAGCAAATGGCCAACGGCTGGCAAATAATGGGTTAGGATGACAGAAGGAAATACTACCACATCTAGAAGCCTGAGACAGTAGAGCTTCCAAGACTCCTGTCGCTAACCTAACCAAGGACAGTCACATCAACTGTGGGGTAGACCCTAACCAAGATGTGCGAGGAACTGGCAGACCACCTACAAGTTCTCCATCAAATAAATGACGAGAGTCAACACAAGTGGAACAACCACAATTCCGACTTGTGAGGCTCTGCATTCTGAGCAATATGACATGTCCTTTATGAAAGCTATCCAGACAGAAGCAGTACAGAAAGCAACAAAAATGCTGCTTCATTTGCAAATGCTATTCTTTTTTATAAGCATGTAATATCTTCCTTGCATCATACACTTAGCTTTTTTCTGGGAAGTTTTTATTTCAACCACTGAAGTGAAATAAGAAAAAAGAAAACTGCTGTGGGTCCGATTAAGAGTCATCATTCCATTTGCTGCATTTCGACAAAGAAAGTTCTTGCGAGTTCCTTCACCTACCCAGGGGGTTGAGAGTCCTCATCTGCTGGTGGGCTTGAGGCTGTGCTGGTTGCTGGCCGGGAACCTGAGGCTGCAGCTGCGTCTGGGGCTGGTTCATGTAGGGGAGTCCGAGAGCAGCATAGGCTCGCTGCATGGAGCTGGGGTCTATGGGGTTTGGATTACTTAAGGAAGTGGCATTCTGCTGCCCTGTGCCAACAGAACCAATTGTGTTTTGAATTCCACTAGCTGGAGACCCCAGGATGGCTACAACAACAAACAGACAGACAAAAAAGGTAAGTAAAAGGGAGGAGCCCATAAATGACTTAAAAACTACTGAGAAGCAAAATAACTAAATAAATAAATTAAAAAATTATCAAGACTATGTATATCTTAAGGTATTAGAATAAGGCAACTGAGAAAGAAGCTGTACTGAAGGAAAGAATTCTTTCTAGTCATTTCTGCTGCCTGGCAGTTGTGGAATGAGAAACTAAAGAAAATTCAAGTTTCTATCTTAGAATGCAACAGATCATACAATGTCAGAGATCACTTAATAACGATCAGTGTGTATTAAAGTCTAGAGACTCCTAAAACATCAGTTCAAGAGGGTGACAAATGTGTGACAAGGAAAGTGTTTGATTTTTCGGGAGCTGGCAGCCATCTCTGAGATGAATGAAGGAGCCCCCTTCCTCCTGCATCCCCACGCCCTGTCCTTCACTGCTCACCTGTACGGGTACAGAGAGATTAACAGAAGGAGCAGCGGTTATACCTAGTCAGTTTTTATTAATAAATCTGTGATGTGATCTTACAAATAACAAAATTGTTAATTCCTTGAAACTTACTCTTACAGTAACAGCATTAACAAGCCTTTCCGACAGGATTCCTATGCAGGAGAGCAACGTGCTGAGCTCTCTGGCTATAGGAAGCTGTTTAAGAAATATTGTACTTGACTGACTGATCTGGTTGAAATGAAGGAATGGAATGAGCTTGGTGATTCTGCATGGATTTTCATTTATCCAGGAGTCACCTCAGTACCCCTGTCACTCAGAAGCTGGCTCTGTCTCATGCAGCCATCATCAGTGTCCATTGCCCAGGACTACTGGGGGCTTGCAGGGCAGCTGTCCAACCAGCTGGCTAACCCCAGCGGACTAAAGGAAAAACTGGTGTTAACACCAAGAACTCCTTTCCAAAGGGCTTCCAAGGTAACTGAGAGACAACCCCAAACTTGTATCACCTTGGTCATTTCAAATTAAACTCATCCACCTACCTGCCTGCCCATCTGTCTGTACATCCACCCAAATGTACTTGTTTGGTGAGTATTTACCTTGTGGCAGAAGTTTGCATCACAGCATTTATTCTTAATCTTAAGGGTTCCTTTATTTCTAACTTCTACAAATTTTAGAGTCAAATTAAAAACAGCAGCTTATAAAGTTGATACAACAACATAATTTTTGATATACAAAACACTGTCACAAAGCCTTTCAAGTTCAGACGCTATATGTAACACTAATAGTCTCACATTCAACCATCAGTGCAAATATAATAAACAACTCAAATCCTTATCAAAGTCACTTAAGTGAAACAAAATGTGTAAAAAAAAAATTCTTGGTAATTACACATTCCACACTATTGACTTTTCTAATAAGGATATTCAGATCTCAAACTCAATGTTCATTAGACGCAATTACACACACCAAGCACCACATTATTATAAATAAAAAGCAATTCCCAAGGTACACTTTATGACAAGTGTATAGCTGAAATAAGTCATGTACAATACCTTTAAAAGCATTCTGTCTAATAGTTAATACACCCCAAAACTTTAAGCATGTCTCCATTGTACTTCTGAAACTGACATCCTATACTACTGTAAAAAGGAAAGTAATAATTGGTAAGAGAGTTTATTTTTCTGTCGCCTTGTGACAAGGAAATCAGACTTAGGCTACATTTGACACATATGAGGGGGATCCCAAAAAAACCTGGAATTTAATCCATGAAAAACTGTGTATTTATTCTTACTGTTTAAACTTTAGTCACCTTCAAAGTACTCTTCGTTTGATGCAATATACCTATTGAGAAGCTTTTTCCACTGCTCAAAACAGTTTTTGAACTTGTCAGTTTTGATATCTTTTAGTGCTTCTGCCTTTTTTTGTTTCACATCTTCCATATTGGCAAAACATTTCCCTTGGAGGACTTGTTTCATTGGGGAAACAAAAGTCGCTCGAGTTCAGAGCGGGTGAAATAGGGAGGAGGACAGGGCATGGGGCTGTGCCATTTCTGGTCAAAAACTGCTCAACGCTCAGCACAGCTGTGGGCAGGTACACTCATAAATCACCCATCAGGAAATGGGCAAACATACTGAAAGAATCTTAAAAAAAAAAAAAAAAAATCACTGACACCAAATGCAGCCTCTCACAACACTATGCGGATGCCAATGGGCTCCTAGAACACTTACTAGCAGAAGTGCACCCTCCAAAAAAATGATTCTAGTTTTTTCTGGCCTGCCCCCAGTGATGAGCTGTAGAGAGGAACTTAAAGAAACAAAGTATCTCTGTGGCCTTCCATTTTTGGGTGAAGATGTAATGGCCATACCTTATGGACTTCTTCCTACCACATTCGCCTGTCATCATACCTCCCCAAATGCCATCCATTTAGCTAAACACCCCTCCTTACAATGAAGCCATTTCTAAGCCCACGGCCACTTACAGAGCAGTCAGTGGCTTGCACTCTCAAAGGCCAAACGGAAGCTGCTGATGTGGCCACTGTATTTTGTTTGTGTTAAAAGCATTTATTTAGCCAGGCATGGTGGCTCGTGCCTGTAGTTCCAGCTACTAGGAAGGCTGAAGCAGAAGGATCACCTGAGCCCAGCAGGTTGAGGCTGTGGTGGCCATCAGTGTGCCACTGCACTCCAGCTTGGGTGACAGAGTGAGACACCAACTCAAAAAATAAATAAACAGATAAAAGCATTTAGTTTCCTAAATGTAAACATTATTATATTTTTATTTTAAAAGAAAACATACCTATCAGAAGATAATGAAGCACTTGGAACTTGGCATTTTTAACAATCCAGAAGCAAGGAAAATAAATTAAAAAGGTCTCTGACATTTAAACATGGCCCAATTTGAAGCTCAAATGATGCTATTAGATGAAATGACACAAATACTTAAGGGTAAGGGAACTCAGGCATTTGCAGTGGGGGTGATGGCTGACTGAAAGGGGGAGTCATGTACAAGAAGCCATCAACTCTGTTTTGCAACCTCAAGACACTACCAGCACTCTGTGACAGTTTTCCCAAGCATTCCCACATGGCCACTGCGCCTATGCACGTCTTTAGACATTTACACTTCATGTGTTCACTCACTCACTCACTTACTCACTCACTCAAACTACAGAACCAGTCAGTGCACTCTCTGAACCTAGGATCTGTTGGGAGGGACAAGAGATTAATCTAATAATCACCAAATGTACCCAAACTGTAGCTTGGGTCACTGAAGCTGGCCCGGTGCACACCCGGAAGGCAGGATTAACATGACAGTGTTATCTCACCAGCAGTAATCTAGTGCAGTGGCCAGCACTCCACAAGCCTCCAGCACAGCCTACTGAGTGCCTTGGGACTGAACAAAAATGCACGGAGAGCTACAGCCAGCAATGCTCCATCCACCTGACACTCCCAAGAATGAGGTCCTCTACATTTACTGACTTTCCACATTATTGATGTTTACCTCTTCCAATATCAAAACCACATGCTGTTTTCACTTTTTTTTTTTTTTTTTACATCTTTTTTCCTCTCCACAGCTTAGTGCTACATTTCATGCATTATCAATCTTCAGGAAGTCATACCACACCTGCAGTGTCCTAACATGAGCTGAGTTCTTCTCCCTGGCCTACCAAGTGTTGTGCCTGTCCTGGCGTATTTACCTTCTTAAAGTACCCCACAGCCCTTTCTGTTGTATCTAACATAGGAGCCCATGACCTATGAAACAAAAGGTCCAGTTTTATAGTAGGCTCTTTCCAGGACTCATCTACCATTCTTCATGTAGGGACAGGTGGTCCTTCCCCGGTAAGTACAAAGATTGCACTACTGTACACAGTGAACGTTACTAATTCGAAGCACTCAATTAACCAAAAAACTTTAGTCTCCAATCATTCCCAATAAAACTGGACTCAATTTGGAAATTCACTGAAAACTGACACTAATTAAACGTCAAAGCTTTGTCAGGGTAGTGGGAGACACTTCAGGAAGCAAAGTTCAAACCTTGAACACCACGGATTTGAACTGTGCAGGTTCACTTATACTCAGATTATTATTTTTTTTGAGTTGGAGTCTCACTCTGCCATCCAGACTGGAGTGCAGTGGCACACTCACAGCCACCCCAGCACTGACCTGCTGGGCTCCAGCGAACACTACAGTGCCTGGCTAATTTTTGATTTATCGTAGAGACAAGGTCTCACCAAGTTGCCTGGGCTGGTCTTGAACCCAGGGGCTCAACTCAGATTTTTTAAAACCAAATGAGAATCAGAAACACAGTATTTGTGGATGCAAAACCTGTGTACAGGGAGGGCTTTCTATATTCAAAGGTTCCACAGGGCTGACTGTGGGACTTGGTATGCCTGGAGGGTCCTGGAACCAATTTCCGGAGGGATGACTATATCTAGTCACAGCTAAATATAGTCAGCGCTACAATTTATTCAGACCTGTAGACATCTCTACAAAGTTGCGGGCACCATCACAATGCCCCGCAGGTACTGTGTGGGCCAAGACTTACTTCTTGTCTAACATCTTCCTATGCACAGTACAGGGCACAATACAGAAGAGAAACGTTTAGTACCTAGGCACTGCGCAAGCCTGAGACCCAGTCCTCCCATCACAGACAATACCATAAGCCCTCAAACAGGAGGCCTTCTTCAGAAGTCAAGTGACTCAGGAAGGGATTACTGTGTTATCCAGAAGAACAAGGAAAAAAGCTATTCTGATGAAATTTGTCACCAATGACTGTGGGACAAACAAGCCCACCATTCTCTTTATAGCCATTTGGGTTCCATTACCACCCCCCCCTTTCCCCATCCCTACCAGTCTGTCAAAAGAGGTGTCTGAAAGTCTCTGAAGTGCTCTCAAGTGGAACAAAGGGCCTATTCAACAAACATTTAGTGGGTACCTAAACAGGCTACTCAATGAGCAGAAGTTTTTTTTTGAGTTGGAGTCTCACTCTGTTGCCCAGACTGGAGTGCAGTGGCCGCTCCCGGCCACCGCAGCCTCGACCTGCTGGGCTCCGGCGATCCTTCCGCCTCAGCCTTCCAAGTAGCTGGAACTACAGGCGCGCGCTA
>CAUYQG010224608.1:0-12069 GCA_963574415.1 Tarsius wallacei | reverse complement strand
TGTGCAGCATAATGTAGGTTTGGTCCCTCAGCCTCCCAAGGCATGGGATTACTTTGAGCTGCAACCTGGGACATCTGCTGCTTAGTTCCTAGGGGAGTGGCTTTGTCTTCTGTTTAGTGATGTTACCTTGGGAACCCAGGTTGTGGCTGCTTGTAGGTGGGCGGGGCAACGCGAGTCTCTACCTGGAGAATGGCCGAAGTGATAGTTTCACTTTCATGGATCCTTTTTCTCCACTCTTTGGGTCCCTGGGCAGTCGACTATGATGATCTGTGGTAGCGTGAGCCTCCCGGGGATCAGCTGCACAGCTGGGCGCTCTATTAGGGGCACTAGAGCTCCAGATTTCAGAGCTCCAAAGCTCCAAAGGACAGGCGGTGAGCGGCGAAAGTGGCCCTGGGTTGCTCCCAGCGTATTTCAGTCAGAAATGGAATCAGTTTCTCTGAGGGGCGGGTGGCCATTGCCTCCCAGTGTGACCGGAGGCTCTGTCTGGGTATGATGTAGCCAGGGAGGGAGCTGAGACCCGAGATTTCCTACCTGCAAGGGAGCAGCCAGGGACGCAATAGCTGGCCCTGCATGGGACCCGGGGTCCCTGGGCCTCTGACCAATGCATCTAGCTATGGGCAAGGGGGTAGGGGAAGGAGAGCAAGAGTCTTTTTGGGGAACTCACATTCGGAGAATCTTACAGTTCCACCTATGCTGCTGCCATCTTAACTGGAAGCCCTGAACTGTATTTTCTTGTTTACTTTCCAATCAATCTTTCACTAATCCTTTCAGTGCATGAAATTGCATGTATTTTTTTATTACCATTGCAATATTTTACTGCATTTTATCCTTAAACCTTAATATTGCACAATGAGTCTTATAATAGATTTTATATGAAATACAATTTTTAGACTTTCTAAATAAGTTTGGAATTACATTTATCAGTGAATTAGGTATACCTTCAAATATATAATACCTTAAGAAGTAATTAATGTTACCAATTTATTATGAATGGTGCTGTAGTATAATTTGAAAGTTTGGGGCTCCTAAGCTTCTAGAAAGTCTTTTTAAATAATTTTGTAAACCCAATAGCTATGAGATATTCTACTTAAGATTATAAATACAGCCATACATTGATTGGGATGTCTCTGCACATGTGGTTCATTTAGGATGGATCTTGTTAATTGTTAGAAATTAATAGTCAAATAAGTATTTCTGTCCCCAAAGCTTCCAGGTTAACTCATGTCTCCTCAACTTTGACTGCAAACCCAAGCAATAATCTGTTTTTAAATCATCCTGGGCCGGGCATGGTGGCTCAAGCCTATAATCCCAGCACTTTGGGAGGCCGAGGCGAGAGGATTGCCTGAACCTGTGGGTTCGAGACCAGCCTGGGCAACATAGTGAGAGCTCGTCTCTACAATAAATCAAAAATTAGCCAGGCATGGTAGCGCGCACCTGTAGTTCTGGCTACTTGGAAGGCTGAAGCGGAAGGATGGCCTGAGCCCAGCAGGTTGAGACTGTGATGGCCTGGAGCGTGCCACTGCATTCCAGCCTGGGGCGACAGAGTGAGACTCCGACTCAAAAAAATAAATAAATAAATAAAATAAAAAGTCATTCTGGAAATATATTTATTATCTTTAGAAGTAGAGTGATTACCTGTCACTCTATTATCTAATACCATTGAATAGAAATGTTAACAGATTAATAAGATTGACTATGATAAGAAAAAGATAGAAGTGATGATTGTTACTTTCCTCTAATGAATTTAGGCAGAAAGGGTGGAGGGAAGACATAAGGAAAAGGTATTGGAAAAAGTTAAGAAATGAAATAAATACTGATCACTTCACCCAAATTCAAAACTTCTCTACCTTCTAGTCCCTCTTCCTATCCTGGATGAGGTGCAGTTGGTTGGGAGTAGGGGAAAAATAAATAAAATGTTATGTTTTAAAAACTCATAAAAGTGCATACACTTTAAGCATTAAAAAACAAAGCTTTTCTCAAAGCATTTTAAACTCAAAGTAATACAAATCACCTTAAACTCGTATCCTTCCTTTATGTAGCCTTTACAAGGCCCCTGACTTATTCATCTTTGAGTTCCCAGTATGTAGAGCAGTCAGTGTATAGTAGTTGCCTATTAAATGTTTACTGAATGAATTAACTTAATTTAGTTCCTTTCAGCAGGCATGTATAGGGCACCTATTATTCTGTTTTTTGTCTCTGAACTCATGCACTTCTTGTTTGTGCTATTTGATCATTACTTTTTTTTCTGTCTGGAATTTTTTTCAATTTATTTTTTTATTATTATTATTTTTAATGATCATTACTTTTATTCATACCTTATTGCCTTATGATCATTTCCACTAAGTAGTTAAGCATTTATCTTTGTTTTATTCATACCTACCTTATCAACAGAATTAAATTAAATTTCTTATAGATAAAAATCAGGTCACTCATCTCATTTGTACCTTTCATAAAGTTACACACACACACACACACACACACACACAGAGTAAATCT
The DNA here is from genome assembly GCA_963574415.1 of Tarsius wallacei. Taxonomy (NCBI): domain Eukaryota; kingdom Metazoa; phylum Chordata; class Mammalia; order Primates; family Tarsiidae; genus Tarsius; species Tarsius wallacei. The sequence goes on along the minus strand of CAUYQG010224608.1, from coordinate 9,573 downwards.
TTTGATGATTAACTTGAACAGTATGGGTAAATTTGAAAAAAACCTTACAATATTCAACAAACCATTCCACAAAGAAACACATATTTTAAGGGGAATAATAATACATATATATATTTTATGTAGTAAAATTTATTTTTACTCTAAAGTGTCATTTAGTAATGATGAAAACAGAATTTGTACGAAACAATTTGTTTAAAAGAACAAATCAATGCTGGGGGAAATCTTCCCTTCTTCCATTTTCAGAATATACTGATTTCTCAAAGTTTGAATTTGATCTTCACTTGAAATTGAATTATGCAATATTTATTCCCCAGTTTCTTCATTTGTGGATAATATCTTGCTCTTCTGTGTTTGTTTACTTGCCACCTAATATTAAGACTAGAAGGCAATATATGTATACTTCATTGATTTTTATGTTCTAATGTTTTCTTTATTTGGTTACCAAAGTTTCAATGATGTAAAAATAAGGCATTCAGTGCACAGAGTTTGTCTGTGCATATTTCGATTACCTAATATCAAGATTAGAGATTCAAATAATAGGTTTTATACATTCAAACCTAGCAGACTTATAGCAGTATGACTTCATGGTGCTTATAATCTCCTTGGATACCCAGCATGAGACTCAGTAAAGTATATATACTTCATCAACAGCAACAACAACAGAAAATATTTACCTAATCCTTTCATTCTTCTGACATCAATCAGTAGTCTACACTTCTCAGGAAATCTAATTATAAATAAATATTAATTTTGGCACCCATCTGTCCACATTCTGACCTCCTTTTGGCATCCAGTGTTCTCAAATCCCTAAGCTGTTTGGGAACCACCATTGTAATACCCAACTGTGGTTTTGTCCTTGACTTTTACTTAAATCTCCCATGCCAATACACAACAATCAAATCTTACATTTCCTAGGTCCCACCTTTATAGTCAAGTTTAAATTGCAAATTAATTCCTAAAGCTATATTATTCAACTTGTTGGCTCTTTCAGACAGAATCTTGCTGTCAACTAGATAGCCATTTCAAAGTTTTTAAACATATGCAATTAATTTGTATTTATTGTACAGTCAATATGTTATTTCATTCTACATTGATTACTCTCTATTGGCAATTATCTTTCTCTTTGGGGATAAAACAAATGCTAAAGTAAAATAGTGGCAGAGTTTTTCAATGTTCTATAGGAATACAAGATGAGGAGGCTGCCTTGTTGAAATAACCAGGCTCCCAAGTATCTCATTTAATATTTCTTAATTTCCAAGTATCTCACATAACACTTAGCATACTCATGATAATGAATGTTTATGTGAGTATAGAATCACTAAATATTTTACTTAATTTCGTACGTATTGGCATGATTATTATAAAATTACATGACGTTTCTTTTACTGGAAGAAACAATAAAATTCAGTAAATTTCCCTAAACTTAATTTCACTTGTTTCATATTCAAATGCATTCACCCTATCATCTAATCTGTCTGTCTGTTTAACTATCAACACACACACCAAGAGACAGATCATATGCACAAAAGAAGAAATTGTTCCCTTTACTTAGGAATTGAAGCAAAATCAAAACTTAGAATGAATAAATGATATGAAAATGTTTCATAGGTATTTGCACATGTAATATAACCCGAGGGTTTTACAATACAATGAAAAATAATTTTTTTCTGCAGACATATGCAAAAACAATTACACATTAAGGGAACCAATAACTTCTCTCACTGGTGAATACTAGGACTGTACTGGATTCTTAATCAGCAGTCAACAATTGCCTATAGAATCTAATGAAATATTTAGGGTATTTGTTCCAGCAACATTGTTTTATTATTTCTTGAAGAGAGGGGATCATAAATAGGATGGCATGATAGAAAATATATATTGACATAGATTTTTAAATGAAAATAAAAGAAATTAAAATATTAAAGCTGGAATATTAAAATAGGAATATAGGATATGTAATTACATGACTTATAAAGCTTTGCACAAAATATGACAAGAAGGTATCATAACTAAGTGATCTTTATTATTGCATTCTTCACCCAAAACTCTCAGACAATTAAACAAAAACCAAACACACATTTGCTAAAAATTATTTCCATCTCCTTTTAAAGGTTTTTGTTTTATTTTTGGTGGACTGATTTTATATGACACTAAGATCTCTAAAACAGCTCTGCTGTTTAACCACCACTGGGTGAGGGAAAAATGTTCCCAACCATGTGTTTGCTTTTAATTATTTATTTACCAGGTTGTCCTTTCTCCAGAAGACAAGCAGGAAAGACAGTAAATCCACTTACCTCTTATGCATTTTTATTTCTTGAACTAGAATAGGTGGGATCTTTGTCTCAACCGACCTCTCTAGGAAGAGGAAATAAGACTAGAGCAGGGAAGCAAGGGTGGAGCAGGCAATCTACAAAGGTGCTAATAGTAACCAGTATTAAAAAACTCTGACTAGATCATTTTCACTAAATAGTTTAATGAAGAAGACTAACAGGAGTGAAGGCTCAAGCATGCAGGAAAATTGTTTCCAAAAGGCCAGTCCTTTGCATCAGGTGAAAGTCCCAACAAAGTGGCAAATCATGACAGGCTAGGCATATCTCTTTCCGTCTGACATACACCACTACAAAGCTTTATGATTCAACAGTAAAGTTTTTATTTTCTAGCCACAATCACTGTGGCTGTGAAAATATCCTTACTTTATCTAAGTGCTTTAAGCTGTTATGTAATTTAAGGTATAATTTTCCACAACGCCAAAAAGTATTCAGTTTTATAGCGCTGATGTTCATGACTTTTTTGGTTATTTTTTTTTTAACAGCTTGATTGAAGTATCAAAAGACAAAATTACAACAAATTTAGTTGTAGATCTAATTGGCTTTTATTTGTGATGTGTGAGTAACTAATAGATTGAGTGTTCCCACTGAGTAATGGCAGAACAGTGGATTCTGTAAGGGGGAAACAAGGAAACAGAAAAATAGGAAAAAAATTGGTTAATGTCAGGATGCTTCAGGTTACTTTCTTTGTTAAAGTTTAAGCAGAGGGGACTTCTTTATTACAGTGACTCAGGTAGATTGGAAATCTCCTGTTTTCAGGAAAAATTGGTCTGTTTTGGAACCTATCTACTTCCATAAAGTTTCCGTTTGATTATGTTTAGCATGAGTGACTCCATTTTTGTTTGGTCTGATCTGTTAGGGTCAAGTGCAGGAGCTAAGTCTAAAACAATAGACTCTCATAATTTTTGTTAAGTGTAAATATAATTTAAATACAGGTGACCCTTGAACAACGTGAGGTTGGGAGTGATGACCCCCATACAGTTGAAAATCTGCATATAACTTTTGACACTTCCAAAACATAATAGCTAATAGCCTACTATTGACTGGAAGCCTTACCGATAACATAAAGTCTACTAACACATTTTGCATGTTACATGTATTATATATTATATTCTTATAATAAAGTAAGCTAGAGAAAATCAAATATTTAAAAATCACAAGGAAGAGAAAATATATTTATTAAGTGGAAGTGGATCATCATAAAGGTCTTCATCTTCATCCTCTTTACATTGAGTAGACTGAGGAGGAGGAGAAAGAAGAGAAAAGGTTGGTCTTGCTGTCTCAAGGGTGGTAGAGGCAGAAGAGGTAGGGGAGGTGGAAGAAAAGGCAGAGAGGCAGGCATACTCAGCGTAACTTTTGTTTTTCTAATGCACATATAAGTGGATTTTGTTGTTCAAAGGTATACTGTACTTGACTAGTTTTTGATATGCCTTTCTTCATCTCATGTATACTCTTATACACTTTTTTCTATTAATAACCATGATGCATTATTTTCTCCTTCGCTTAAGGAAGATTTTTCTTTCATCCATATCATTTGCAATCTAATTATTTCTTGAATCTGTTTATAAAGAGATATGCTCTCTTGCTTCATGCTATTGAAAATACATTCATAATGATAGTAGAGAAAGCAACATAATTAGTTTCCAGTAAAAGATAGTAAGGCAGGGGAAACATGGTAATAAGAAGGGGCAATAAGCTAACAGCTAAACAACAGATTAAAAACAAACTATAATGGTAGGTTTTGGACTCTATTCTGAGCTTGGTCTCTTTGCTTCAGCTGTCTCTGTGTAAAATGGAATAAATATAGTTAACCAACCTTCAGGGATAGTTTTGAGGAATGTTGCAACAATAAGGTGCAATAGTTACAAAGATAATTTTCTAAAGAAATTGAATTGAAAATCAGCCCAAGTATCTAAGTTTATAAAAAGTTTATTCGGGGAGCAAACTTTCTTTCTATTTGCATACTTTCTCCTTATGTATTGTAAAAATTACTTTCCTCTAAACATGGTAAAAATTATCAACTGTGTCTGTCCATGTCTTGGAAGAAAAAGGACATACAAAAACTTTTGTTTCATTGATATTGAAGAGCAATAGATGCATATATACAGAACACAAACATACCTTTGATGTTCTAAGCATAGTAAATAATAGAAGTGCTTTGATATAATAGACTCCAAATGACAAGTCCTATACTTTATCTTCTTAACACTTCTTCCTTTGTAGCATACGTTGCCTTATGTTTCTAAAGTGAGGCTATTATGTGTTTATCCTCCTAGCACAGATGCCCTGTCTGTGCTCCTTTTAGCTTAAAACATGTTTTTTCAGTAAAAGCCTTATACAATAAGTTTGAAGGTACTTTGAGAACATGTCTTAAGAATATCTGAAATTAATGACTAATCATTCTAATTCAAATGGACGAGTGCTCGAATCTATTTTATACCTCACCCACACATTTTTGTTTTAAAATTTTTATTTAGCTCTCAGAGATGCTATGAAGGAAAACATCCTCTAAAGGACCAACATTCTATGGTTATGTTAAAAAGTGTATTTATGACTAGATTTAAATTTAGATAAGTGGGTGTAGAGCCTTAAAAGGCATAAACAGGGGAATACAAATTGGTGTTACAGTATGGGCCTCAACAAGTAGATTCTCCATATATTTTCTTCTTGCAATGTTCTAAATCGGGTGTCATTTTATTGTACAATTACAATTTACATTTCTCATAACCATCAAAACAGAAATATAATCACAAAAATGGGTAGTAAGAGTTATTTTCTTTACCTGTAATATTTCATAAATATGCTCTTACATACCCCCTCTACCTAGGAGAATATAAGAGGGGGAGCCCTCAAAAATTCCAAGAATTTATTTATTAAAAAATTGTGTATTCATTAAACATTCCTATTTTATACTTAGATCAATGTTACTCAGGATTTTTTACGTGTGTGAAGTAATGATTCCTTAGAAGGGGCACTCTAACGTTCAGTTCATTAAGATTACAGATGAGCACTGGTGAAGTTAATGGTCCACATGCTATCTAAGAGAGCTAAAAGATATTAAAGCCCCCCTTCAAAGTGAAAAAAATATTGTGTATTTATTCTTACATGTTTAAACTTCAGTCACCTTCAAAGTACTCTCCGTTTGATGCAATACACCTATCAAGATGCTTTTTCCACTGCTCAAAACAGTTTCTGAACTCGTCAATTTTGATGCCTTTTAGTGCTTCTGCCATATTTTGTGACACCCTTTCCATATCGGCAAAACGTTTCCTTTTGAGAATTTTTTCATCCATGGGGGAGAAAATTTGCTTGTGGTGAGATTGGTTGAGTAGGGAGGGTGGAGTACGGGAGTCATGCCATTTTTGGTCAAAAACTGCTGAACACTCAGTGTGGTGTGGGCAGATGCATTGTCATGGAGGAAGAACTAGTCACTTGTTTGCCACAACCAAGGACATTTCTTAGCAAATCATCTCTGACAACAACACTAGCTGGTACACTGATGCTAATGGGTTCCTAGAACACATACCTAGCGAGGGAAGCCTTTACTATGAGGGGCCCACCCTCCAAAAGGCAATTCTGGATTTTTTAGGTCTCCCTTGTAAAGCACAAAATCAAAGAGATTATATAGTCACAATTTTTCCTTGGAATTATTTAGACAATTCAAGTGAGTGTTAAATGCTCTGAGCCAAAAATTAACTTCTACTTCAACTAAAATATATAATATACATATATATGATATAGTTTATGTCATTTTTAAAACAAGTGATTTTTGTAGAGTGGTGGTCCTGCTGGTGTATCAAGACAGAAATAGATATTTTCTTTAAAATGACTTATGGGAGGTCAAAAATAAAAATACATGTGTTATACAATACTATCTATATGTTCCACATTTATGTCAACTTTTGACATACAAAGTACAGTAGGACTAATTTGTCTTTTTCATTACATTTTCCATCAACAATTCTTTTTTAAAGTTCATTTTAGTGGTTGGATATCATAAAAGCTGATAAAAATGATAGCAACCATAGGCTGACTTTTATCTTAAAATTAAGCTAGGAACTATATTTACACATAAATAATTTGCTGGTAATAAATTAGAATTTTCTCAGCATGTAAAATATTACTTTAATCTAATGAGCAGGTTGGTACATTAGAGCTCTTTCATTAGAGTAGAAAAATTCATAAAGCCTAATTCCCTGGTGATTTATATAATAGTATCCAAACTCTTACAAAGCCCCCTTTGTCTATTAATTAGAATTTTGATGATCGGATAAATTGTGAATCAGTTAATTGAGCATAATAATCATCAGGCAAGCCAGTGAAACAGGCCATTGAACAAATTAAGCTTATTACCGTCAAGAACACTGACTTCAACTCTTCCCATTAAATACTTGCCTAACAAAATTCTTTTTCTCTCTAAAGTTTTTCACGAAAAGAAAAATAAAAGGTGATTTTAACATAACAATAACTGGTTATTTCTTGATCTTCTTAACTTAGAGATCACGAATCAGTTGAACCTCTGAGGTACACATTTTTCCATGCAGATTTCATTTCTTCCCTATATACTGTGAACCATGTCTAACAGTTCTATACAGAGATTTTTGGTTCGAATTTATTCTTTAGTAGTACAAGAAAAGATATACTAACTATTGTATTACATGAATACGCTCATTTCTATCTTTTAAGCAGTGAATTGAAAGAATACTTTTGAGTAATAAAGTAGGGGTGTTTTGCATTGATAACAACTGACATTCACAGGACACTTGCTTTGTGCCCAGCATTATTCTAAAAGTATTGCAGCATTTTTCATTGTTTCCATACAACAATCTTTTACAATAAATTTTTTTAGTACTCTCATTTACAAGATGAGAAACAGTCACAGAGAGGTTAAGTAATTGTCTCAAGATCACACAACTTTTAAGTGGCAAGGCTGAGACAACTCCTTTACCAATCTATCCTGAAAGTTTTCTATTCTTGTGCTCAGAAAATCATCCTTTTTATGTTTGGTCTTTATTAGCTATGTAAATATCATGCTGACATTTGGCCAAATGCAAATGTAAAAATGCATTCTTACTCTGAAATAAGCAGTTAAAAAGGAATTCATATTTTTCTTCTGAACCTAGCATGTAGCAACACATTTTTTATGGTTTTACGAATCTCATAGTGTGAGTTCAATGTGTACAATGAATATATACTTAACAAAACTCAAAAGTATGCAGTATATTAAATTTATCATTAAAAACATAAATTTGTGGCAGATAGATGATTAATACCTCCTGCAAGTCAACCTGTAGACTGTTATTATGAGTTGGGCATTTGTTTGCTTTTCAGCAATTTACCTGAATAAAATATATTCAGGAGCAAATATTTTTCTCTTTCACTGAAGTAGTATTTTGTAATTAATGCATAAGCTTAACTGAAGAACAGACCTGAATAAAAAGGGACTTGAAGGTCATTCCTATTCAAGAGCTAGTCTCAGCATCAAACTTAACACCATTTGATTTGTGAAACATTTTTGGTCAATAATTTTAATTAGGATATATCTAATGTCTTTCTGTTTTGTAAAATTGATTTTTTTTTCCCTACAGTCTTGACACACTGAAGGGAAAACAAAACTGATATTAACATTAACTTTTCTTTCCCTCCTTTTTTCTGAACTTTTGAACAATTTCAGTAGCTTTAGGGGTACAAATGGCTTTTGGTTCCGTGGATGCATTGCACAGTGGTGAAGAAGTCCGGGCCTTAAGTGTTCTAGTCATCTGCACTAGTGTACGTGGTAATGATTTTAATCTCACTCCTGCTTCCTGCCTTCTCCCTTAAGAGTCTCCAGTGTCCATTATACTGTTCTATCTGTCTTTGCAGACGCTTAGCTTAGCTGTCACTTATAACTGAGACTATGCAGTATCTGGTTTTCCGTTCCTGCTTCACTTCACTTAGGATAATGGTCTCTAATTCCATCCAAGTTACTGTTAAATACATTATTTTGTTCTCTTCCTAGCTGAATAGTATTCCATGATGTGTGTGTGTGTTTGTGTGTGTGTATATATATATATATATGTATATATCCCACATATTTAAATTTTCATTATGCCCATTGTTATATAGAGAACAGAAAGAAAATCCCAGAATGCTTTTGCTACCAAAATTACAGATGACTCTAAAAATAAGTTTCAGCAATTTTAGACAAATTATTTCAATGAACTTTAGATTAATATAACAAAACAATTACATATAAATATAGTTATATGCCTTGTTTTCAGATTCCAGATGCCTGATCCCGAAATTACATAAAGGTTATCAATCTCAAATATTGTCAATAGCAAAATGTTTTGCTATTTTTCTATGTTACTGGTAGGTTGCGCTTTTTCTTTTTCTTTTTCTTTTTCTTTTTTTTTCCTTTGAATTGAGATCTCACTCTTTTGTACAAGCTGGAGTGTTGTGGCATGACAAGTTTCACTGCAACCTTGACCTCCTGGGCTCAGAAACTCTTTTTCACTTAACCTCCAGATTAACTGGTACTACAGATGTGCGTCACCACGCCCGGCTAAGTTTTTGAATTTTTTTGTAGAAACAGGGTCTTGCTATGTTCCCCAGGCTGGTCTTGAGCTCCTGTGCTCAAGCAATTCTCCTGCTTCGGCCTCCCAAAGTGTTGGGATTACAGGCATGGGCCATTGTGCCCAGCCAGTTGCACTTTTTAATCAGCAGACTGAAAATTCAGAAGATTTGAGTTTGTAGTATTTTGTACAAGATTTGGATTTGACGTTTACTTTAACTTTTAATTCAATTATTTCCACATTTCCACTAAGATTGACATTGTACAACAATATATTTATTTCAATTTTTAAGTTGATCTATCATGGATTTGAAAATATATAATATTTCTTTATATGTAAATCTTTTAAAATACTACAAAACTTTTGGAATATTTCTTTTGTCATTAGAATTATTAAACTGTAGTCATTGACATTATTGATGTGGACTATTATTTTTAAGAAATTGGCACACACAGTAATGAGCTGAGGCATTATCATTATTCACAGTTGGCAGTTCATTGGAAGGTAAAAGTAAAATATTCAGATACCATTATTATCCTTTCTTTTAAAATAGAGATAGTTAGCCGGGCTCGGTGGCTCAGCCTGTAATCCTTCGCCTGGGGAGGCTGAGGTGAGTGGATTGCCTGAGCCCGCGGGTTCGAGACCCGCCTGGGCAGGCGAGACCTCATCTCTACAATAAATCAAAAAAATTA